>JACEFZ010003247.1:0-215000 GCA_014155875.1 Cepaea nemoralis
TGTGACATGCATTCTTTATTTAATCATAACCATAATTACGTACCCTGTTAGTCAGTGCTGACAGCCATGTCTCTCCAGATCTCGGTCTTTTGTTTCCTGTATTAACCTTGTAGGTCATATTTCTCCATGCCTCCGTCTCAGTCCATCCAACAACTGCTTCTTTTACCATAAATGTTTCCATTAGTCACAATAGTTTGTATTGACTCTCTTATCATTAAGTGACCACAGAAATATGTTAGTGTTTATATATATATATATATATATATATATATATATATATATATATATATATATATATATATATATATATATATTGTTGCAGGGTGCCTATGGCATGGCCGTTGCATTGATGTGGAAGATTCCGTGGAAGACAACAATTGTATAACCTTCAAGTGCACAAAGTCAGACGGGGACGACATAACTGTCTATGAGATGCAAGCAACGGGAAAGAGTAGGTTCAGTGTGTGTCTTGTTTGCTTTCATTCCCTCTCGGCTGTAGACTGTTGACAACGATATACCTTATATTTCTTCGCTCCTCTTTCGAGGAAAATGGGTCACACCCAGGTATAAACCTCAATGGTCAGTGGGTCCAACTCCGACATGCGTGTGTCTAAGGTCTGCTTCTACTAGACAGATTCCACCCAGAACAAGGTGTTATGTCTAGTCTTGGGTTGGTTTCCTGTCCTATCAATTTTACTCTTTACAACTGCTCACTGTCCAGGGATGTATAAAGTGCGCAGCATTTAATTGGAGCCTCCTTGCCAAGATGCTTGTGTGAGGGTGGTTACATTAGGATACTACTATTGACAATGATTCCTTGAAACAATGGCACGAACACACAACATTCTAGCATATCCTCACAAGAAAGAATCAAGACAGACTCAATGTGGCAGCTAGTATAACATTTATTCCCAGAGAGGGTTCGTTCAATATGCTCCCACAACATGCTACGATACTTTTAGTCACGACAGACAGTCGTATGTATACATCGTTCAATAGCAGGCAGTACACTGGATGACCCTCACTAATATCGACGTCCTCCAACAATAGTAACCTATCTCACACTATACTCTCGCTCTGTTGCTACTTGGTACATCTCATTAGAACAGCGCATCATTCTGTCTTGTACGCAATGAATGGGAACTCATTGTTTATGCTTGTTTGTTGCAAACGAAGGTTAACACTGCCATCGACTAGTGAAACGTCAAATCACTAATTCTAGTTGCAATTACACACTTGCGTCCTCTTAATATGTACTGATTTTGACATTTGCGAATCCAAGTATGATGTAGAACGTTATTGGGCAGTGTGAAGTGTGAATGGACTGCTAGTTTATTTCGGAATAGGTGAGTTGAGTTGAGCTGAGCTAATAACCGTCATCACTGCACCCAAGACACTCTCATGGGCGCTCCGCCCCCTCATTCAACAGCCAGAGAAGAGTCATACTACTAATCGTTCCCACCGCTATCTGATTGACAGTTCTCCTGATCTCCCCTCTCAGTTTTGAGATTCTTCCAGAACCCCTGCCGATCTCACGCAATCTCATTATTTCCATATACGAGATCTCAATTTGTTTCCGAGCCTTTTCATCCCGGTCCAACTGGCGTACGACAAACTCGCCCTTAGCCATAGGTAATCAAACACGATGAGGTGCCTTCCCTGCCAGCCAATAAGCCTGTCCATTCCCCGCAACCCCGCATGGCAAGGCTAATTATCCAAACATTTCTGACAATCTGTGAACTCTGATACGAAGATAGTCATTCCACACAACACATTCTTTTCCCGACCTTACTAAACATAATCCTTGAATCAGTAATGAAAACTATGGGTGTTGCATTGTTCTCCTCTAACTAGCCATTTTAGTAACATTTCCTCAATTGCTATTTAATTATGCAACCTGCATAGAAGGATATCTCTTTAAAAAAGAAGAAAACAACATTCAATTGTACCTTATTCAAGTCTGCATGCCAATTATATTTATATATATATAAGAATCGCCATGGCGAAAGTAGCCTTTAGCAAGATGAAAAACATTTTCACCAATACACAGCTTCACACGCCATTGATCCGGGGTTTGTTTCCGGGACCGATCAAGGATATGCACTACTGACGAGCTCACACGAGAACAAAACTCGAGTATAGTGCTTCCACATTGACGTGGATAGGCCTTAGGTTCATACCAGAATACGATCAGCGTTGCCAGTAGTGGGTTGTGCTCAATATTTAAATCTCAAATTCCGAAACAACCAAATAAATCAAAAAGCTGTCAACTGAAACGAGAAAAAGAGTGTTGAGGGGATACATAGAGCCTGGATACATAGAGTATGGATGTGAAACTTGGATAATGAGCAGTCAAGCTGAAAAACATCTGATGGCTACAGAAATGTGGTTTCTGAGGAAAATGCAAAGAATACTATGGACAGCCAGAAAAACCAATGACCAAGTACTACAGGAGACAAATGAAAATCGAAATTTGATTACAGAAATTAGACGTAGACAGTCAAATTTTTTTGGACATGATATGAGAAGAAATGGATTGGAGAACTTAGTGACAACTGGCAAGATCGAAGGGAACAGACCAAGAGGAAGACCGAGAGGAAAATACCTGGATGGCTTGGCCACATGGCATGGACGAGACAGGAACACTGAGCTGATCCACGACTCTGGTGATCGAGTGAAATGGCGAGTCATGACCGCCCACGATATCATATATTTATATTTATATATATATATATAATCTCATATCGTCTCATCATGTTTCTCTTGTACCTCGCTGTGTCGAGGTGAAGTATAAACATCGTGAGAGTACCGGATTATGGGCTTCATATATCGATATTCCCATGGAGTCTGCTATTCCCTCCGTCCAACGTTTACGTGGTCGGCCTCTTCCTCTGTTTTTATCTGGTCTGTACATCATTGCTTGTTGTGGTATGCTGTTGACTGGTAACCTACTTGCACGGCCAAACCATTTGACTTGCGGCTTTCTAATAAAATCTAGTGCTGCTTTAATCCCCACTTTAGACCTGATTTCTTCATTTCTGATCTTATCTCTTCTTGATACGTTGAGTATTCTTCTCAGGAATCTCATTTCTGTTGCTGTGATTTTTCGTTTCTCTTTTTCTGTCATTGTCCAGGTTTGGCATTGGTAGCATTGTGTTGTTTGTCGATCAAGAATGATGATGACCATTCATTTCATCCAGTGGGGTTGAAGGTGTGGAGCCGTGGGTTCTAAGATGGCTGATAAGGCCTATTTTGGCTCGAAATGTTCTTTGACAATGTGGGCAAAGAATGCTTGACGTCTCTGGAGGAGGATTTCCTGCAGTGGTTTTTCTGTCCTGCCTTTTCTTCACAGCTCTTGCAGTCCTGGTTGCCGCACATATGACTGCACCTTTGCGTAATGATGCACGCCACGAATTTCGGTCTCTGGCTTCAGCCTCCCAGGTGTCATGATGAATTCCAAAAGCATTCAGTGAAATTTTCAGAGTGTCTTTAAAACGTTTCCTCTGGCCACCTTGTGAGCGTTTACCACAACGCAGTTCGCTGTAGAAAATTCGTTTAGGGAGCCTGTGATCTGGCATGCGAGTCAAGTGTCCAGCCCAGCGAATCTGATTCTTCATCAGTATAGTGTGGATACTGGGCATGGATGCTCTTTCTAGGACTTCAGTGTCTGGAATCTTGTCTTGCCATTTAATCTTCAGTAGCTTCCTTAGGCAGACTGTGTGGAAGTGGTTTATTTTAATTGGTAGCACAGAGTTGGTAGGAAGATTGTGTTTTAAAGTGCTTTCTTATTATCTAGTGATACATGTTTGTTCTCTAGTATTGGTGCCATTTGTCCAATGATTTAGTTTGCCTTATTGCACCTATTGTCGATCTCGTCTTCTGATCTGCCATTTGATGATATTATACTTCCTAGGTACTTGACACTCTTTACTTGTTTCAATGGATGTTCGTTTATGTGAAATATTGTTGTTTGTTCTTCTTTAGTTATAGTTATTACCTCTGTTTTGCTTGTGCTAATGTTTCCTATTCATTTCGTTTAGACTATTCATGTGGTCTTGTAATTCAGCTTCTGATTTTGTTGTTAGTGCTTGGTCATCCGCAAACAGGAGTTCTCTTGTGGTTAAAATTTTTAATTTGCATATATATATATATATATTTATATATATATATATATATATATATATATATATATATATATATATATATATATATATATATATATATATATATATATATATATATATATATGGTTTCCATTGTTACAGGGTGTCGATGGGATGGTCAGTGTTATGATGTTGGAGACACCGTGAGAGACAGCAATTGTATAAACTACACGTGCACTCAGTCCAACAGGGACAACCGAACTGTTTATGAGATGCCAGTAACAAGCGGTGGTAGGTTCAGTGTGTCTTATTAGCTTTCATTCCTTCTGAGCACTCAGCTGGAGACTATTGACAATGACATACCTTCTTCTTCTCCATTTCTCTTTCGAGGAAAATAAGTTACACGCGTGGGTTGGCTTCTGTTCCTAACTGTCTCAACTCGTATATATATCTATCAGTCTGTCTGTCTGCTTGTTTGTCTGTCTGTCTGTCTGGCTGACCCCGCCCGGCTTCACCCAGTCCCTGAAGGGGAGCATCTCATTTAATTCATACAAGTAGTCATATAAGCTCTCCCCTTCCCGACTATCTGTCTGTCTGTCTATCTGTCTGTCTGTCTGTCTGACCCGGCCCGGCTTCACCCAGTCCCTGGTGGGGAGCATCTCATTTAATTCATATACGTAGTCATATAAGCTCTCCCGTTCCCGACTATCTGTTTGTCTGTCTATCTGTCTGTCTGTCTGTCCCGGCCCGGCTTCACCCAGTCCCTGGTGGGGAGCATCTCATTTAATTCATATACGTAGTCATATAAGCTCTCCCGTTCCCGACTGTCTGTCTATCTGTCTGTCTGTCTGACCCGGCCCGGCTTCACCCAGTCCCTGGTGGGGAGCATGTCATTTAATTCATATAAGTAGTCAAATAAGCTTCCGTTCCCGACTATCTGTCTGTCCGTCTGTCTATCTATCTGACCCGGCGTGGTTTCGCCCAGCTCCTGGAGCACAGTAACTTAAAAGAATGTCCTTCCACACACCATTCATTATTTTTAATGAAAACTGTTTTTAATCACCGACATGACAGTTGATAAGTTCTTTAAGCAGAAAAAGATGGGTTACAATGTTATGCATTATGCATTATTTTTATGAAAACTTTGAAAATCACTTAAAGATTATATCATTATTCATTATAACTCATATGCCTGAAAATAACTATAGACAAAGAGTTTAACAATAGTGCAAGTAAGTCCAACAATATGACTATAAAGTATATAGAGATTTTATTAAAAGTTATGCCCCTTGAAATAACTTATCTAGAGTGAAGTCCCCCTGCTATATAGAAATTATATAATGAAAAATGGAAAAGTAAATGTTATTAAATAAGTAGAAGATTTTACACTAAGAAACTATTACAGTCGGATGCACAGGAATGAAAGGAAGACGTGTAGAAAATTTCATCTCAATCGGATGTACGCATCCAATACACACATACACACAAAGCCACATACACTCTGTTTTATATATATATATATATATATATATATATATATATATATATATATATATATATATATATATATATATATATATATATATATATATATATATTACATTGGCACCTTTCCGTCTTGACAGACGATAGTTTGGTACATTGTGCTTCAAAAAGGCTTAATAACTACGATCCATGGCGGTGGCGAGTGTGGCTGGTAAGGCCAATTCTTGCTGCAAATGTTTGCCCACAGTAGGTGCATGTGAATGGTCATTTCCACAATTTTGCACCATCTTACGTCTCTCACACTCTGTGTGTGCTTTATCTGTAATCATTTTCTCCTTTGTCTTTATTCCATTTCTGATAGTTGCCCTCCATGCAACACGTTCAGCGGCGACGTGCTCCCAATGTGCATTATCAATGCCTGTATCAATCATGTCCCGCTTACACACATCTTTGTATCGTAGTAGAGGCCGACCCTGAGATCTCCTACCCGTCTGTAATTCACCAAAAAAGATGTCCTTTGGTATTCTACCATCATCCATCCTCCTAACGTGTCCTATCCATCTAAGTCTACGAAGACTGAGCATGGAATACACCGTCACACAACCTGATCTTTCCAATACTTCAGTATTTGTGATTTTGTCTTGCCACTTAATACCAAGTATTCTTCGCAGACACCGCATATGAAAGCTGTTTAAACGTTTCTCTTGGCGTGAGTAAGTAGTCCAGGTTTCACTGCCATAAAGAAGAGTACTAAGGACACAGGCTTGGTAGACGAGGACTTTTGTTTTGGCAGTAAGCTTCCTGTTCTCCCAGACTCTTTTTGCTAACATGTTCATTGTTGTTGCTGCCTTGCCAATCCTGATGTTGATTTCCTGATCGAGGGATAATTTGCTATTTACCTCTGATCCTAGATATGTAAAATGGTCTACTATCTCCAGTTCGGCGTCGTCAATAAAGATTGATGGTACACCATGTGCACCTTGTGACATAATCTGTGTCTTCTTTTTGTTAATTGTTAAACCAAATTCAGAACAAGCATTGGAGAATGCAGATAGTAGATGTTGTAATTCTTCCTCAGAGTGGGTCGTAATCGCAGCATCATCCGCAAAAAGCAACTCTCTGATTAGTACCCTGCTAATTTTGGTCTTGGCCTTCAATCTCTGAGCATTATAGAGGCCACCATCTGAGCGTGAGTGAATGTATATACCGTCATCCTGATCACGAAAGGCATATTTCAGTAGAAGTGAAAAGTATATCCCAAAGAGGGTGGGGGCTAGTACACAACCTTGCTTAACTCCACTCTTGATTTCAAACTCTTCTGAAGTTGAGCCATCAAACTTGATTATACCCTTCATGCCTGTGTGGAACGATTCCACAATGGACAGAAGAGTTGGTGGGCAGCCAATCTTCTTTAGTGCTTTGAACAGACCCTCACGACTGACCAAATCGAATGCCTTTGTGAGGTCGATGAAGGCAATAAACAGTGGCTGATTTTGTTCCCGGCATTTTTCTTGCATCTGTCGCAATGAGAATATCATATCAATGGTAGACCGGTTCTGACGGAAGCCGCACTGTGATTCGGGGTAGACTTGATCTCCCAGGACTTGAAGTCTGTGCAGGACAATTCTGGCAAATACTTTCCCAACAATACACAGAAGTGAGATACCCCTATAGTTGTTACAGTCGCTCCGATCTCCCTTGTTCTTGTACAGCGTTATGATGTTTGAATCTTTGAAATCCTGTGGGACTTGTCCTTCTCGCCAGCATAGCTCTATTAGCTGGTGGATCTGTAGAGCGAGTGTGTCTTGCCCACTCCTGATTACCTCTATTGGAATCCCATCCTTACCTGGAGCCTTGCCAGATGCAAGCTCATTTATAGCACACTTAACTTCTGTTATAGTGGGAAGTGTGTCCAGGTGGTCAAGAGTTGGCAGGGCCTCTATGGCGTTGAGGGCATCATCCGCTAGCTTGGTCTCACTTGAGTAAAGCTCTAAATAGTGCTCGACCCATCTATCCATCTGCTGTTTCTTATCAGTGATGATTTCTCCAGTCAAGGTTTTCAGCGGTGCACTTCTTTTGATCATTGGACCACAGGCTTTCTTTATCCCTTCATACATGCTTTGATGTTTCCCTTATCACTTGCGATTTGAATGGACTCACATAACCTGATCCAATAGTCATTCGCACACTGCCTGGCAGCCTTTTGTACATCCTTCCTCGCTTGCTTCAGCTCACTCAGAGTGTTACGCGTTGGTCTTTCCTTGTTTCTTAAGAGAGCTATCTTCTTTTTATCAATCAAGGGCTGCAGTATCTGGTTGTTTGCCGCAAACCAGTCCTGCCTCTTATGATCCACAGTGCCGTAAACCCCTACCGCTGTTTTATAAATAGTTTCCTTAAGTTTACTCCATTTATCATTTACTATACAATTTTTTGATGTATCATTGAAAGCGTCTTCAAGTTGCTGTTGAAATTCAAAGCACTTTCCAGGATCGTGAGTGTTAGTAATATTAATCCTGGGGCTAGACTTGCGTTTAGCTGTGTAGATTCTCTTTCGTCTCAGTCTAACCCTTGCAACAACCAAAGAATGATCTGTATCACAGTCAGCACTGTGGTAACTTCGAGTTAATGATGTATGGTTCAGATGTTGTCTCCGTGTGATAATGAAGTCCAGCTGATGCCAATAGCTGAATCTTGGATGTTTCCATGTGACCTTTTGCATCTCTTTTGTTTTAAAAAAGGAGTTTGTAATACATAGGTCATTTCTAGTGCAATGCTCCAGCAGCCTTTGCCCATTATCATTCATGCGACCGATGATGTATTTTCCAAGGCACACTGGCCATGAACTCGAGTCCTTGCCCACACGAGCATTGAAATCACCGAGCATATAAATGTAGTCGGATTTTGGAACTGCCTTGATCTCAGAGTTTAGCTGCTCGTAGAACGTATCCTTCACATCATCAGAGGAAGCGAGTGTCGGTGCATATGCAGTGAGAATGGTGGCAAATCCACAAGAGGTTGCCAAGCGCAGTGATAATAATCTTTCATTACCTCCAGCTGGGATATCAATCATTCCCAGTAGCGAATTCTTCACTGCAAAGCCCACACCATGTTGCCCTTTTTCTGCCTGCCCTCTTCCCTTCCAAAAAAGGTGTATAATATATATATGTATATATATATATATATATATATATATATATATATATATATATATATATATATATATATATATATATATATATATATATATATATATATATATATATATATATATATATATATATATATATATAAGGATAATTTATTATTTATGGATAACATACATTGTGTCAACTTATTATTTATGGACATGTCATATACACATATATTGTCAATTTACTATTGATGGATGTGGCATATATATATATATATATATATATATATATATATATATATATATATATATATATATATATATATATATATATACTAGCTGCCAGGCCCGGCTTCGCCCAGGCTCTGGCGGGGATGTATCTATCTATGTATGTTTCTATCTATGTATCTATCTATCTATGTATCTATCTATGTATCTATGTATCTATGTATCTATCTATCTATCTATCTATCTATCTATCTATCTATCTATCTGTCTGTCTGTCTGTCTGTCTGTCTGCTTGTCTGGTTGTCTGTCTGTCTGTCTGTCTGTACTGACCCGGCCCCGCCCAGCTCCTGGTGGGGAGCATCTCATTTAATTCATATAAGTAGTCATATAAGCTCCCGTTCCCGACTATCTATCTGTCTGTTTGTCTGTCTGTTTGTCTGTCTGTCTATCTGTCTGTCTGACCCGGCCCGGCTTCGCCCAGACCCTGATGGGGAGCAAATCATTTAATTCATATAAGTAGTCATATAAGCTCCCGTTCCCGATCGATCTATCTGTCTGTCTGTCTGTCTGTCTGTCTATATATATATATATATATATATATATATATATATATATATATATATATATATATATATATATATATATATATTTTATATATATACACTAGCTGACCCGGCCCGGCTTCGCCCAGTCCCTGGTGGGGAGCATCTAATTTAATTCATATAAGTAATCATATAAGTTCCCGTTCCCGTTCTTGACTATCTATGTGTCTGTCTGTCTGTCTCTCTGACCCGGCCCGGCTTCGCCCAGTCACTGGTGGGGAGCATCTTATTTAATTCATATAAGTAGTCATGTAAGATCCCGTTCCCGTCTATCTATCTGTCTGTCTGTCTATTTATCTGTCTGTCTGTCTGTCTGTCTGACCCGTCCCAGCTTCGCCCAGCTCCTGGCGGGGAGCATCTCATGTAAATCATATAAGTAGTCATATAAGCTCCCGTTCCCGTTCCCGACTATCTATCAGTCTATCTGTCTGTATGTCTGTCTGTCTGACCCGGCCCAGCTTCGCCCAATCCCTGATGGGGAGCATCTCATTTCATTCACATAAGTAGTCATATAATTTCCCGTTCATGTCTGTCTGTCTTCTGTCTGTCTGTCTGTCTGTCTGTCCTTCCGTCCGTCTGTCCTTCCGTCCGTCCGTCCGTCCGATTAGGAGGAGGAGGGAGGAGGAGAAGGAGGGAGGAGGAGGGGCAAGGAGGAGGAGGGGGAGGGGAGGAGGAGGAGGGGAGAATGGAGGGGGAGGGATGAGGAAGAGGGAGGAGGAAGAGGGAGAAGGAGGAGGAGGAAGAGGGAGGAGGGAGAAGGAAGGAGGAGGAGAGGAGAGGAGGAGAAGGAGGGAGGAGGAGGGGGATGAGGAGGAGGGAGAGGGAGGAGGAGGAGAAAGGAGGAGCGATGAAGTGGAGGGAGAAGGAGGAGGAGGAAGAGGGAGAAGGAGGAGGGAGAAGGAGGAGGGAGGAGGAGGATGAGGAGGGAAGAGGAGAAGGGAGGAGGAGAGGGAGGAGGGGAAGAAGGGATGAGGAGGGAGGAAGAGGAGAAAGGAAGAGGGAGGAGGGATGAGGGAGGAGGATGGCGGAAGAGGAGGGAGGAGGAGAGATTAGGAGGAGGAGGAGAAGGGAGGAGGAGTAGGGAGGAGGAGAGGAAGGAGGGGGATGGAAGGAGGAGGAGGGGGAGGAGGAGGAGGAAGAGGGAGGAGGGAGGAGGAGGAGGGGGAGGAGGAAGCAGTAGGGGGAGGAGGATTATAACGCATATGCCTGTAGATAACTGTAGCGAAAAGGTCCACCTATTTGAGAAATATGCAACAATTTTACATATATAGCAAAGCTATTAAAAGTTATGTCCACTCGCTATATATAAATTATAATGTAAATTAATATTAAGTAATATTAAGTAAATAACTGTTGGTACTCTAAAATAAATATGACAGTTTGAATTTCTCGTGTCCCTGAACTCGATTTCCCCAATCTACAGTGGCTAGGAATAAGCCGCGCGCTACTAACCAAATAAATAACCATGCAGTACACTGCTGTTAAACACGAGCTTTCAACGGGTTTAAATAGAGGCCCACAACAAGTTAACGGTTCACAATTGACCCACTTCAACACGCCGGTCAGTACACGCGGCCTAGCTATCTCGCGTCACGGAGTACTGACACTGTGACAAAGTATTAAATGAGTTACACATACCTTAAGCTGGGAGTGCACTGTGAATGTGGGAGCCGTAGTCCATCAACAGCACTTGATGTCGGAGTTCTTCAAAACTTATCCACACATGTGTCGTCCTGCTCGCCGTTACACAATTAGCACTGGGCCATACGGCTTCCTACCCGCCAGCTTGCACAGATCACAACTGAAGTCTTTGTGTGTTGGACTTCCCCTGCCCATGTGCACTCGTGCGCAGTCCACTACTGAACGGTATTCACAGCAACTTCGTTCTGGATGCTTCCAAAAATCGACATTCGGCCAAGGGCGAGCAATCGCTAGCGTCTGGGTGGGGTAATTTCGTGGTTCTCTCCCCTCGACCACAAAATTTCACCATGAGGCAAAATTTCACAATACGAATCCGACCATGTTTCGTGACAACGAGTGCATATTTCAGGAGATTCCTGGGAGTCGTCGCTGGGGCTACGGAGTCCTAGCTTTGTGCGGCCTTTTCGGCAGGTCGCCGTGCTCAAAGAAACCGAGCATTGTGGGATAAAACCCGGATCAATGAATTCTTTCTGGTTAATGCCTGTTCCACAGACGATGAACTGTATCTTTTTCGTGGAGGACTTTTGTGTTGGTATTCTAGCGGCAGCATTATTCACAGTGTACCTGTGCGGGCTGTTGGCTTGCCGAAACTCATGTCTTTTCCACTTTTCACATTGGGCAGTGAGGAGCATTTTGTGTGATATTCACTGGCACAGGGACGGAGCATAATGGGGACGACAAGTTGCCGGGCAGTTGGAACCACGACTAACTAACTAACTAATTAACTAACTAACTAACTAACTAACTAACTAACTAACTAAGTATCTAACTAACTAACTAACTATCTAACTAACTAGTTAACTAACTAACTAACTAACTAACTTGCTAGCTAACTAACTAACTAACTAACTAACTAACTAACTACCTAATTAACTAACTAACTAACTAAATAACTAACTAACTAACTAACTACCTAACAACCTAACAACCTAACTACCTAACCAACTAACTAACTAACTAATTAACTAACTAACTAACTACCTAACTACCTAACTAACTAACTAACTAACTAACTACCTAGCTAACTAACTAACTAACTAACTAACTAATTAACTAACTAACCAACTAACTAACTTCCTGACTGACTGAATGACTGACTGACTCACTGGCTGACTGACTGTCTGACTAATTGATTGTCGGACTGACTGACTGACTGACTGACTGACTGAATAAATAACTAACTAACTAACTAGGTTTGCACATGCATACAGTGTCAAATGATTATTAATTGATATGACATAATAATAATACAAAGAGGATGAAGGCCACACATAACATAATCAAATACCCTTCGACGTATGATACAGATCATCAGTTATTAAAAGTACATGTGAAAGTAAAACTCAAAAAGCTTACCCGAAGACCAAGAGCACTTCGCTTTTATCTCACAAATATACAACGTAGAAGTGAATTACGGTGTTGGGGTCTTGACGCACATACAGGAAGAAATGACACCTGATGAATTGACATTACTGGTTTGAAATATGTTAATACCAACAGCCACATATTTAATTCCACCCAAGAATAAGCAACATGCGTCAATGATTAAATGAGACACCTCAGCATTTATAAAACAACGTGGGAACTGAAACAAAGGGGACGAAAAACCGATAACAGCAGGGTTAAGAATAAATCGAGAAATACGGAAGAACACAAGAACAAACACAAAGCCAGTAAATAAAAAAATGCTGTACTAGAATACAGCAATATCGTAATAATAGAAGCGATTACGTAATATTCAAAGAAATGAAGTTATTGAAAAGACATGCTGAACCTCAATTAAATGTTTTCTCTGACAATTTAGGAAATATCTTAATTGAATGTAGAAAAGAATCCTAGAAAGATGGAAGGAATACTACAGTAGAATGCATGATACGGATGATTGTGGCAATGTGAATAAGATCTGTATGTTGTGTTTGTGAATGTGTTTGTTTGCTGACGAAGGCTAATCGCCGCAACGTTCTGTATGTTCTTAACTCTGTTATGTAAAGCTGCACTACTTTGTGTCATTTTATATTGTTTATAAGATACACACATCAATGACAGCAGAGACAAAACTTGAACTCTCATTACATGAAGATGTATGGGTAATTACGAATCTGAAGACTTGTAAATCACCAGTATGTGATGAGATATCAGCTGAAATAATTAAAGCGAACGGAGAATAAAGCATACACATATATCACGCATTATGTAAAAAAAAAATATATATGGAAATATGATATATGGCCAAAAGTTTGGCAGATAACTATCATCATTCCAATACAAAAAAAGGGGCAACTTGAAATTATGCTCCACTATAGAACTGTTGCCCTGATCAGTCACGCAAGTAAAATTCTACTAAAAATCGTAATAGGAAGAAATATTAAGGAAATGGAAGAAGAGATTAACGTTGTTCAAGCTTGTTTTAGATAAGGAAGATTAACAAGAGATCCCATACTCAACATGTGTTTAATAATAGAGAAGTGTAGATCATTTAATGTAAACATAGTCTCATGTTTTATTGATTAGTCAAAGGCATTTGAACGGGTACAACATCATTCACATTGGGAAATGACGAGCAACAAGGGCTTTCGATCATATGCAATGCCACTCATAAAAATGCCTATCTAGTCCAATAAGCAGCGGTTAGAATAGTTGGCGATACATCATATTGATTTGCCATCATGCAAGGAGTCCATCATGGATGTGTGCTGTCCACCTATTTTTTTTAAAAAATTTTTACTTAACATGTACTCAGAAAATATAATGAGAAATGTCAGAGATAATATAATCAAGGAGCAATGTGAAGCCCTACATATCGGTGGTCATGAAATACAAGAAGTTCGATATCTGATTATATATTATTACTATCAACATCACATAATGGCATTGAAAAAAAAAACAACAAACAAACAAACAAACAAAAAAACTATATATATTGCTCATCAAAATCTAAAACAACTAATTAAATTGTGGCGTGGGACATACATAACTACAAAAATTAGATTTTTAAGAGCATGCATCTTACCCATTGCAATATAAGCACGTTAGACGTGGACACTTACTAAACAAGCTGAAACGTGCTTTATGCCTTTGAATAAAAATGTTATAGATGGGTTCTAAGAATATTTTAGATACAGAAAAGACCAAATGCATCCATACAACAAGAACTGAATATAGACTAGGGATGGTTACTGAAGAAGACACAGATTATGTCTCAAGGTGCACATGGGGTATCATCAATCTTTATTGACGACGCCGAACTAGAGTTGGTAGACCATTTTACATATCTAGGATCAGTGGTAAATAGAAAAAAATTATCCCTAGATCAGGAAATCAACATCCGGATTGGTAAGGCAGCAACAACAATGAACAGGTTAAGAAAAAGAGTCTGGGAGAACAGGAAGCTTACTGCCAAAGCAAAAGTCTTTGTCTATCAAGCCTGTGTCCTTAGCAATCTTCTTTATGGCAGTGAAACCTGGGCAACTTACTCACACCAAGAGAAACGTTTAAACAGCTTTCATATGCGGTGTCTGCGAAGAATTCTTGGTATTAAGTGGCAAGACAAAATCACAAATACTGAAGTATTGGAAAAATCAGGTTGTGTGACGGTTTATTCCATGCTCAGTCTTCGTAGACTTAGATGGATAGGACATCTTAGGAGGATGGATGATGGTAGAATACCAAAGGACATCTTTTTTGGTGAATTACAGATGGGTAAGAGATCTCAGGGTCGGCCTCTACTACGATACAAAGATGTGTGTAAGCGGGACATGATTGATACAGGCATTGATAATGCACATTGGGAGCAAGTCGCCGCTGAACGTGTTGCATGGAGGGCAAACATCAGAAATGGAATAAAGACAAAGGAGAAAATTATTGCAGATAAGTCACACACTGAGCGTGTGAGACGTAAGATGGCGCATGATGGTGGAAATGACCACGTGTTCACATGCACCCACTGTGAACGGACATTTACAGCGCAAATTGGCCTTATCAGTCACACTCGCTACCGCCATAGTTAAAAGTTATTATGCCTTTTTAAAGCACAAACTATCGTCTGTCAAGACGGCAAGGTAGCCAATGTATGTATGGTTACTGAAGATGATAACACTAAGAAAATTGAAATATTTTGTTGAATTTAAACGTCATAAACTATTGGATAAAATTGAAGAGAGGAAGGGGATGGATAAAGATAAGATGAGTGCATTATGTGGAAGATCATTTCCAGATAGGCGTATCGCACTCGGGAATGTTGCCTATGAACGATAAGTTTTTCGGAAGGTTGTTATGGGAGCGAGGTTCTGAAAAGGACAAGCTACTGAATGCATGAATGAATGTCAAACATATATAGTGTCAATTTATTATGTATGGACAGGATTCACATATAAGTCTCCGTTTATTATTTATGCGTATGAGATAAATAGAGTGCCAATTTATTATTTATGGATATGATATATAAATGTATAGTGCGAATTTATTATTTACGAATATTACATACATATAGAGTGTCATTTTATTATTTGTGAATATTGCAACAAATGGTATATTGAGTCACATCCCAAAGCTTTTGCTAAGAATTATTATGCAAATAGTTAAATGTGGGGTTATGAAATGTGAGAAATAGAATTGTGTGGGATTGTAGAAGGCAAGTGTACAATAAATGCTGCGTATATGCTGAGAACATTAATTTGACGTTCTATAGAAGTAAACAAAGATATATATCTTTGCTTTATTAACTACACAAAGACGTTCGATAGAGTAAGACAGGTCAATATTATAAAGACGCTTGCAGATCTATAAATTGATGGGGAAGACCTTAGACTTGCAAAAAAAAACAAAAAACAAAAACATATATTGGAAACAACAAGCTGCCTTCATAATTGATTGATAATGAAGTAGTTCAATATCAGCAAATTAAAAGAGGTGTGAGACAGGGATATGTAATGTTTCCAGAATTTCCCCTGTACAGTGAAGATATTTTCATAAACATTGAAGGGATCATCATTGGGGGACCATACCCCAATAATATTAGATATGCAGATGATACAGTCTTGATTGCAGAAAATGAGAAGGATCCGCAACATTTAGTAGATGCGGTTGTTGCACACAGTGATGAACTAGGGATAGAATTGAATTAGAAGAAGACACAGGTCATAGTCGTCTCTGGGACGAAGAAAATGCGACAATTTAATATACAATTAAATGGGAATATTCTTAAACAAGTGAATCGCTACAATTGACTCTGAACAGTCATAACATCTGATGGGAGATGCCTTGAAGAGACTAAAAGGGTATTGCCATGGCGAAGGTGGCCTTTTGCAAGATGAAAAAAAACATAATGTCCAATAAAAAAGATTATAATTGCAAAGAGAAAAGGAGTGTTGTGGTCCTACGTAAATCGAAAATTGTGTATGGATGTGAAGCGTGGACAATCTGAAAAAACATCTGATGGCTGTGGAAATGTAGGTTTTCAAGAAAATGCAAAGAATACCTTGGACAAACAGAGAAAAACAAACAATGGCCAAGACCTACAAGAAACAAATGACACTCGTAACCTGATTAGTGAAATTGCACGCATACAGTCACAATATTTGGGAATGTTATGAGAAGAAATAAGTTGGATAAATTGGTCGCTTTTTGGTGACAACTGGCAAGATCGAGGAGAAGAGGACAAGAAGAAACAGAAGAGTAAATATCTGGATGATATGGCCATCTTGGTCGAGATAAGAACACTGAGCTGATCCACGACTCTGGTGATCGAGTGAAATTGAAATGGCGAATCGTTACCGCCCACGCGTATCGATATGGCACATGATGGATATGTATGTATATATGGCCGCAAAACGCCTGTAGAAATCAAGGACCCATGTAGACGCCTCAAGGTGCGTGCATCCGGCCGCCGTTACTTCCCATTTCCTGGTACACATGTTAGGTTGTGAGAGGGTCAATTTACCAACACATAGTATCCTCACGCGATGTTAGGTTGTGAGAAGGTCAGTTTACGCATACATGGTATCCTCCGCGATGTTAGGAAACGAGAGGGTCAATTTACACACACAAAGTATCATCTCCGATGTTAGGTTGTGAGAGGGTCAATTTACACACACAAGGTATCATCCCCGATGTTAGGTTGTGAGAGGGTCAATTTACACACACATTGTATCATCCCCTTGACCACGGCGCCAGGAGAAGAGCGTCTAGCAACTACACTATCTCAGCACCCGTGTTAGCATACCACTGACAGGAGACGGTTCTCTCTTTGCAGCCTGTTTTAGATATGGCCAATGTTACGCTTTGGGACAACCCGTAGTTGTAAGATGTAGAACCTACACATGCTCCAGGTTCAGCTTGAACAGCACACGCGAATATGACATGAATATAACGAATGTTCGTAAGTTAAATGTGTCTCTTTCTGTCTTACCCGCTGAGCATTGAGTTGGTATCTTGTCTTTATGAAATCCCTAAATCCCATGGATGACATATGACATATTGCCAGCCTAGACCTAACTCCATCCAGAATGAATGCCCCGCCTAGACCATGATCTGGTTACATGCAAAGATGTCTCTTCGCGGCCTTAAAGATCTAGTATCTGTCTGGGACACCCCGACTGGCTTGGGCTTGGGGAGAGAAAGAACATATCTGTACCACAGTCCCCGCGGAGGTTGTAGTTAGATAACCGGTTGGGAGACAAGTCGCTGCACCAACCTGACCCCGATATACTTGAATCCTTGTGAGGGTTCAAGTGACCTGATCAACGAGGCATCAGATATAAATCCTGAAGCACAATCTTCCTGCAGATTTACAACAAAACCACCGAACTAACTAATGAACGAGTGAAGCACCCTACGCACAAATCAACAAGCCTACCTTACGACCTACACATCAATCAACAATAAAACTAAACAATTAATCACTTTAAAAAAACAAACAAACAAACTTGCCAGCCATCTAACCCACTCATCAACCAATTTTCTTTCCTATTTTACATTCTTGCTTATTATATTTTGTTTACTGTCACTGCTAACTTTGAACTTGTATCATCCAACCATGGGATATAGAATGTCTACACATAGAGGACACAACACAACGCTTCAGCTTTCTCATCTGTCGGTGTCAACTTTGGCTTCAATATCAACTTAAAGAAGACTGTATGTATGTATCCGAACATCAGAGCCAATGGTCATAGTGTATGTGTTGTGAACAAATTCGCGTATCTTGGCACCACTGTGTCACAATCTGCCACACGTGATGACGAAACTGAATGCAAGAATCTCCAAGGCCAGCACTGTCTTTGGCAGACTGCACAAACATTAGTGAGACAAAAATGGAACGTGGTGGAGTATTGATGCATGACAAGGCAAACGTGGTTGTGGCCTTGTGGGAGCACGTGTACACCACGGAGGAGCAAATAGATCACCATGGTCTGGCAAGAATGCGACAGCGTGGAACGAGGGGATCTGGCCGACGATCGACGCTCAGAGGAAAGGCGAGACGCACATATAATCAGATTGCTACTGGTACTATTAGTGTTGGAACTCTTCCCTGGCTGCTGAGGATGGGGACGGAGCGCTTATGGAAATGCGTCGAATGCTGTGATGTCGGTTCCCAAATCAATCAATCAATCAATCAATCAATCAATCAATCAAATGGAATTAGCCTGCAAACAAAGCTGAATGTATACAATGCAGTCGTATTATCCACACTGCTATGTGCTTGTGAAGCCTGGACTGTTTATTAGCGACACGCTAGGAAATTAAACCACTTCCACACATTCTATTTTAGGAATTGACTGAAGATTAAATTGCAAAATCATTGAAGGTCTATCTTGTGACAAGACCGCCGGGGCTTGGACTGGTTTGCCACGATAGATACTATCCCCTGCCTTTGCTCCAACCACCTCAATAGCAGTCTACATCTACCAGGCCCCACACAAGCCGGGACAGCTTAAACTCCCCTCCCTCACCTAGGGTTCCAAACCCCAAGGGGGCTCGGACCAGACACCAGTCATATCACTGCACAAAGTCATAGCTAAGAGAACAAAAATTTAATTCTGAACTACGTTAACCACAACACAGAGAAGGATGGCTGAAAGCCAGACTAGAAGAACTATGTATAAGATCAGCTATGCAGATGAGTATTCATCATGGAGGCGGACGATAGCTCGTGCGGTTGTCCAGTCGTGGTAGCGACTCACCCAGGCTCCTCCAGTGGACTGGAACTCCAAGGTCTGCTGCCTCTCCAAAGTTCCCTCTTCACACAGAGAACCAATCACGGGCTGATCAAGCGCAATACCACTGCCTGACTGACACTGCACCGATGAACAAGGATCCTTCCTTGCTGTCGTACTATTTCCCTCGTCACACTCCTGATGAAGTCTGGGCCGACCCTAGAACATTAGCGGTCTCCCACTTGCAGAAAAAGTACATGTAGCACCGTCTCAAAATACACAAGAGCCTGGTCACTCTTCTATCTCATAAGTGACCCACACACTGATATGTCACCTACACAATGTGCGGTTGCTCCACCTGAACACACAATGTCACTGGTAAAGTCTATCAGGTGACTAAACACTTCACCTTAGTTCCATGTCCTTGGACAAATAGATCTTCACACAGTATCATGTAACTACCCTGATCGAAGGGTAGTAATCACAACCTAGCATACACTGTCAACAGTTCACCACGATGGCATGAGGTAGCTCCCTACCTTAACAAACATTGTCAACAGTTCACCACGTTGGAATGAGGTAGCTCCCTACCTTAACAAACATGTCACTCTGGTGTTCCCACCAATGTTGTAATCAATGTCCTAGGTCACTGGACCACATGTTGGCTTCATAAAGGTAACCAATGTAGAAACACTATTTAAGCATCAGCTGATACATGGTGTCCCATAACCCAGCCGGGCCAGAAGCATATAACACAGGTCATGGTGACCGGTATCAATGATCACTCTGCTCAACTTGAAAGGTCACTACCTTGCAATCACCAAGGTTTACTCAGAGGTTGAATGTCACCAGTGCTTCACTGGCTAGAATCACCAGACGTTTCAGTGTTGGATCCTCTCAGGATCGGATGACACTCGTCGGACTCTTGACGGAGGTCCTAACCTAGACCTACCGACTTATTCAGCACTCAGCTCCTTCCAACATTGAACTCGCAGAATCAGACGACCACTCCCAGTATGGCCTCAATCAACTTCTGGATAGGCACTGGAATGAGTGGGCCCATAGAGCTCATGGTGAAGCTCTTGAATCTTCTTCTGTATAGTAATAACAGATCCTGAAACACGGAGAGGGTGGTGTGAGTACTCAACTACAACAAAGACTACCAGCATCTCCACCCTGTCACCTGCCTTTTCTGTGAATCAGTCTGACTGGAATCCCCAGTCTCACCATAGACTTCCACATACCTTTCAGCTAACTTATTTACTATGTCTAGCCTTTCCGCCCCATTTTCCCCTAAGAAATTCCTTAAAGGCTTGGACATCTGCATTTTCATTTGATCCACCACCATCAACTCTCTCAGACTCTCATAATCCTCTTTGCAATTGGCCAACGCCATCCATTTCAACAGGTATGAGTTCAGCCTCACACTATAGGCCGAGAACATCTCACCTGGTTCTCTCTTGGAAGTTCTGAACCTCCGCCTGTAAGCATGGGCTGTCATTTCGAATCTTTTCAAAAGAGCCGATTTCAGGGTTGGATAATCATTTTCCATCCCTGGGGGAAGACGCGCATACACTTCGTACGCGGTGCCACGGAGTCCTTGTGAAAGCTTAAGATTCCAACGCTCAGGCTCTAAACCCATAGCTTTACACATTGCCTCGAACTTCTCTAAGAATTGATCTATCTTCTCTTGGTCCGGTTCAAATGGTGGAAACGGCCATTTCATAGCATGGTAAGCTGGTCTGCTGGCTACTGATGAGCTAGGTAAAGCTACTCCACCTACTGCTCCCTCAGAATCACCAACAGATTTAGCCTCTACCTCAAGTTGCTTCATACGGAACTCATGTTCCATTTCCAACTTTCTAGCATCTAATTTCTTAGACTCTAGGTCAGCTGCAAGTTTTTGTGCCTGTTGGTCTGCCACCAACTTTTGCTCTTCCAGTGCTAACTTTCGAGCTTCAAGCTCAATTTCTGACTTTCTTCGCTCACTCTCCTCTGCTCTGAAGTTTCTCTCTACTTCCAGTACATAGGCTTTGAACTCCTCACCTTCCAATCCCATCTCAGTTGCAGATGCCCGCACCTTAGCTAAATCTAAAGTACGAGTAGCCATGCTTAGTGTAACTTAGTATCAGTATAGATATGCAATACCCAATCACAATGCTAACTGTACTCCAACCAACACTGTAACTATGTATCTATACTCACTTAACTAAATGTCTGTCCACGTCGAAGAGAAAGGTATCAGTAGCCCTACTCGTCAAGTAGACAATAGGTATAGGACAGATGACACTATAACCTATTCCTACGAGATGTCAGAACAAAGAGAAGATCCCGGACGAGCCCCCACTCTATCTACTTTTTGGCCAGTGCCCCCCTTCATCATATTTTCAGAACGTCATCCCCCCTTCCTATATAAAATTTGGCCTGTGCCCCCCTTCACCATATTTTCAGAACGTCATTCTCCCCTTTCATATTTCCTATCTAAACATCCCCCACCCCTACACAGTATACGTAAAAATGGAAGGTAAATTTAATAGCATATACTAAAACAAGTCTAGACATCCTCATAAAACATGATTTGTGGGTCTACTTACTTAAATGAATTTTAGAATGATGAGACGTGCATAACTGTAAAGTGTGAACGGAAAAAAAATATCAAGTAATCGGTTCTTGTATTAAAGCGATCTTGAAATGGTCTTCATCCCCCCCCCCCCCTGAAAACCCTAAAATTCCCCCTGGGTGGAATTTCCCACCGGTTGAGAACCACTGGTCTAGAAAGAACGTCAGTGTCCAGTATCTACACTCGACTAATGAAGAATCAGATTCGATGGGCTGGTCACTTGACTCGAATGCCAGATCACAGAGTCCCTATAACATTCTTGATGGACACACGCCAGCAGTTGTCAACCATGACGGCGACAATGATGATGTAGAAATAAACATCATAAATTATGTCTTGAAAACATCGAAGGACACTGCGCCAGGACATGACTAACCTCCTGTATGAAAGATATGAGCGATGAAGACACAGAGAAGATGGCTGGCTACTTGTTTTAATCTGAGCATTCGCACAGTATCAGTGCCCCAGGAGTGGATGCACAACTATTTGATTCCACGTCCAACGTCAGACAAGTACCATTCACTACTTAATGGATGTATGATAATCACTTTGCGGAATACATAAGGCAAGGTATTAGAAAAGATTATTGATGATAAGCTGCAGAAACTCTTGGGAATGAGATATGTATTCTAAAGAAGGTCGGAGAATTACCGGCCAAGGAAAGAAACATGGTCAAACTCAACAAAGTATGCTTTTGATGTTTATGAAGGGTTCCTGAAACGCCAGAGACAATACCTGCAGTACGGAATCTTGAGAGTGCACATAACAGAATCAGATATGGTCTCTTAATGAACACACTTTGGCGATGGCTGTTAGTCCATAGATGGCAAGTGGATAGCAGCTACTCTGCACTCTCGTGGAGATTCCCACCTCTAGATTCATAGACCTCAGAGGTGTGCATTATTACCTCGGGTTTGCCACAAAGCTGGAGTATCACCTGTGCTATTCCCTGTATACAAAAGCAAGATTGCAAGCACTGACGCACCAGAAATTGGAAGAGGGCTGACAATTGCAAATGATGTGTTTGCGTATAGGAAGGATATAGACGGGATACACATAGCGAAAAGTTGCAGGAGAAGTAAACACAGTGATCGGCTGGTAGACAGAGAGGATGCTGCCATTCACCCAGACACGGTGTCTGTGGTATGGTGCTCTCAGGACAATAGCAGTGTTAAGTATGAGGTCGAAAGTCTACAATAACTGGCAGGAACGTTAACAGAGAAAGAGAGAGAGAGAGAGAGAGAGAGAGAGAGAGAGAGAGAGAGAGAAGAGAGAGATAGAGAGAGAGGATAGAGAGAGAGAGAGAGAGAGAGAGAGAGAGAGAGAGAGAGAGAGAGAGAGAGAGAGAGAGAGAGAGAAAGTAAACTGGGATAATTACAAATTATAATCGACAGAAAACTGTATTGAGGGGTCACGAGAAAGAAGCTTTTCATCAATCATCATCATCTTCTTTCACCTTTGAATTCAAGCGGCGTGGGGAGGAACAATTGTTACCCCAGTGCTCCATGGGTGGCACGCGATTATGTAATTCCATTTGATTGTTGCAACGGCTTGAATGTTGTCAATCCATTGTCTTCTCAGGCGTCCTCTTGCTCTCGTAGCAGATGTTCTGCGATGAAAGGCCAGTGCAGGTTGTTAATGGTGTTGTATTCATTCGAGATGGCCAACCCATTTGCTTTTCTGTCTTTCAATATATGGGGGCATAAGGTTGGTAGACTCACTGTTTGACTGACAACATCATTTCACATTTGGTCCCGGATAGTTCAATTGGCAGCTATCTTCAACAATCTCACGTCACAGGTGTTGAATTTCCGTATGCGAGTGTCGTAATTTCACTGTATTTAAATGAGGTACTTTCATTGTATATGAGTGTTGTACTTTCACTGTGTATGATTGAGGTTCTTTCATTATATATGAGTGCTGTTCTTTCACTGTATATGGTTGTTGTACTTTCTCTGTATATGAGAGATGTACTTTCTCTGTATATGAGAGATGTACTTTCTCTGTATATGAGAGATGTACTTTCTCTGTATATGAGAGATGTACTTTCTCTGTATATGGCTGTTTTACTTTCCCTGTCTATAAGTGTTGCACTTTCACTGTACATCGGTATTGCACTTTAACTGTATATGGGTGCTGCACTTTCACTGCACTTGTGTGGCGTACGTTAACTGTACATGTGCGTTGCTTGCTGTCCCTTGTTTCTCGTGGTTGAGCGGGGTCTCCCATAGATTACTACAGGATCCATGTTCACAAAACGAGGACTGTTGGGTATATGGTGCCTGCAATATGTTGTCAATTGCGATATATATGGGTGATTTAGTCAGTATTAATCGTATCGCCTCCCCCCGCCCTTACACACACAGACAACACCGATACATACAAACCCACAATCACACCAACACACACACCACACACACAGCCACACACACAGTCAGACATCCACATAAACCTACACACATCACCACAACCACACATCACCGCACACACCACACACACACCCACACTCACCCAACACCCCCACACATGCACACACCCACACACACCCAAGCACACATACATACACCCGCATGAACACACACATACACACACACACGCATCACCAGACACGTAACACAAACCCACAAACACCCCAACACACACCCACACACTCAAACACCCACAGACACCGAAACACCCACGCACACACAACCAAACACCCACAGACACCGAAACACCCACGCACACACAACCAAACACCCACGGACACCGAAACACCCACACACACACCCACCCACACACATCACAACACACATACCCACAAACAGCCACACACACATCCACACACACTTAAACACCCACACACACACACCCACCCACACACATCACAACACACATCACACATACCCACAAACACCCACACACACATCCACACACACTTAAACACCCACACACGCACACCACTAAAACAACATCCATGTTGCTCATTGCGAGCTGGGTCGACCAAGGATTACACGATAACGAAAAAAGAAATACCCACATGGACAGGGGTGTCGAACACATGACAAGAGGCCTGCATGGAGAACATACAACCACCTGGGCTAATTCTGTTCACACTGGTTAATGTCAATATGTCACATCTTCATACCTGAGTTCACACTTGCTGATGTCAACAAGTCACATCTTCATTCCTTGGTTCACACTGATTGATGTCAACAAGTCACATCTTCATTCCTTGGTTCACACTGATTGATGTCAACAAGTCACATCTTCATTCCTTGGTTCACACTGATTGATGTCGACAAGTCACATGTTCTTATCCCATTTCTTCTGGCAGGTTGCATTGACCGCTACGAGAATTGTCATGATTCAGGCAGTCGTAACCTTACGATCTATGATCGCAATGGTCACATACGCTCTGAGTGTCGCTGTTGGACTGCACGCAATGGGACCATATTCTACAGATGCAACCTATAGTATGACAAGTGACATAATCAGAATGTATGTGGCACACAACACACTGACAGTCCACACACTAATTTCAAACAAAGTATAATATCTGTATATTATATATAACATGCGAATGTGAAACAATCTATATTATCTCTAACTAATGAATATCAAGCAACCACTATTATATATATATATCCCATGAATGTCGAACAATCTATACTATCTCTAACACATGCATGTCAAACAATTTATACTATCTAAAACACACGGATGTCAAACATTTTATAGTATTCATTGCGCCGGACTGTCAAACAATCTCTATAGTATTGATGTATTTGTTGTTTTTGTTTTGTTTTCGAGGATTTGAGATTTAAACATCTAAGACAACCCACTACTGCCAAAGCTACTCGTATTCCAGTACGAACCTAAGGCCTTGTCCACATCAATTTGAAGCACTAGACTCGAGTTTCGCTCTCCTTTGAGCTCGTCAGTAGTGCATATCCTTGACAGTACCCGGGATCAAACCCGGATCATTGGCGTCCACTAAACCACGCGCCACACGCTAGCCGCGACCAAATTATCAGACTAGAATATCACGTCACCCATCGTAGGTTATAGCTCAAAGTTTGCTAGAATATCACGTCACCCATCGTAGGTTATAGCTCAAAGTTTGCTAGAATATCACGTCACCCATCGTAGGTTATAGCTCAAAGTTTGCTAGAATATCACGTCACCCATCGTAGGTTATAGCTCAAAGTTTGCTAGAATATCACGTCACCCATCGTAGGTTATAGCTCAAAGTTTGCCCGATCAGCCGCGACGTGTCCAGTCAAGGATATGCACTACTGATGAGCTCAAACGAGAGCAAACCTCGAGTCTAGTGCTTCCAAATTGGCTGTGGACAAGGACCTTAGGTTCCTACCGGAATACAATCATCGTTGGCAGTTGTGGGTTGTGTTCAATGATTAAATCTATATTATCTCTAATACATGACTGTCAAACAATATGCATTATCTCTAACAAATGATTGCCAAACAATCTATATTATTTCTAGCACATACATTTCAAACAGTTTATATTATCTCTAACATGATAATGTCAAACAGTCTGTTTATCTAGTGTAACGTCGGTGGCACCACAAATATACAAACACTTGATAAAATTAAACTGTCAAATCATCCTCAAATTTAAACAGTCTTTGTTTTCATTTATTTGTTCATTGATTCATGCATCCCTCCATTGCTTCTTTGATGCAGGGATTGATTCATTCACAATTGTATTGATTCATGTATTCGTTCATTAAACGATTCATTCCTTTATTGACTCATTCATTCCTTCATTGCATCAGTTCATTTCATCGCTGATTCATTCTTTCGATAATTGATGCAATCATTCATCTATTGATAATTTCATTTGTTAGCTGATTAATATATTCGTTCACTGCTTCCTTAATTATGTCATTGATTTCTTAATTCCTTCATTGATTGATGCATTCGTTCATTCATAACAGGTCCAGTTGTACACATCACACTTCGATTTCACAGAAAGAATACAAAGCCGCAAGTTGCTGCAATGGAAAATACAATCTCTCTCTCTCTCTCGTCTCTCTGTCTGTCTCTCTCTCTCTCTCTCTCTCTCTCTCTCTCTCTCTCTCTCTCTCTCTCTCTCTCTCTATCCTCTATATATATATATATATATATATATATATATATATATATATATATCATGCCGATAAGCATGGGCCGTCATAGTTTGCCATCTCACTCGATCACCAGAGTCGTGGATCAGCTCCGTGTTTCTGTCCGACCATGCCACGTGGCCAAGCCATCCAGGTATTTAATTCTTGGTCGTCCCCTTGGTCTCTTCCCTTCGATCTTGCCAGTTGTCACTAAGTTCTCCAATCCATTTCTTCTCATAACATGCCCAAAAAATGTGACTGTCAACATCTAATGTCTCTAATCAGTTTACAATCTTCATTTGTTTCTTGAAGGACTTGTTCGTTGGTTTTTTCTATCTGTCCATCGTATTCTTTGCATTTTCCTCAGAAACCACATTTCCACAGCCATCAGATGTTTTTCAGCTTGACTGCTCATTGTCCACATCTCACATCCATATAAAAGTACAGGTTCTATGTAGCACTTCAACACTCTTTTTCTCGTTTCAGTTGATATCTTTTTATTGATCAGTATGTTTTTCATATTGCAAAAGGCTACCTTCGGCATAACAATTCTTGTTCTAATCTCTTCAAGGCATCTCCCATAAGATGTTATTACCGTTCCGAGATAGTTGTACCTATTCACTTGTCGAAGAATATTCCCATTTACTTGTATATTATATTGTGGTATATCTTCCTTCCAAGTGACGACCATAATCTGCGTCTTCTTACAATTCAATTCTAACCCCAGTTGTTCACTGTATGCAACAAACACATCTACAAAATTTTGCAGGCCCTGTTCATTGTCTGCAATCAAGACTGTATCATCTGCATATCTAATGTTATTGATGTATTGTCCCCCAATGTTGATTCCTTCCATATCTTCTATATTTCTGAAAATATGTTCACTGTACAGGGAAAAAAGATATGGAGACATTACACATCCCTGTCTCACACCTCTCTTAATAGGCTTATGGCAGCTTGTTGTTTCCGATATATGTTCTTATTTTTTTACAAGTATAAGGTCTTTTCCATCAATTTGTAGATCTTCTAGCATCCTTATCATGTCGACATGTCTCACTTTATCGAAAGCCTTTGTGTAGTCAATAAAGCAGATGTGTAGATCTTAGTTTACTTCTATAAAACGTTCAATTACTGTTCTCAGTATGATACACAGCATTTACGCTGCCCTTGCCTCCTACAAACCCACATTGCTCTTCTTCTATTTCAGTTTTTATTTTCTTCCTAACTTTTTGCATGATATTTCTTAACAAAGTCTTCGTGATGTGACTCATTGTACTAATTGTTCGATGTTGATCACATTCCAAGGCTCCTGGTTTCTTTGGGATTGCAATAAATACAGAATTACATAATTCATGAGGTATTTCTCCATTATCATATATGGTATTCAGGAGTCTGGTAACTTAATCTATTCCGTATTCTTCTAAAGCATTAATCATTTCTGTTGTGATACTTTCTGAACCATGGGTCTTGCCAGATTTCATATGGATAAGAGCATTCTGAACCTCGATCTTCAAAATTATAAGTCCTTCATTATTATTTTTAATATCATACTGGTCCTCTGTTATCATCATAAGGTTTTTCACATAATCTGACCATACATGCAAAATCTGATCTTTTTCTATTATAATTTTTCCATATTTTGTCTTTTGGGAGCCTGCTGATGTATGTGTTCTTTGATTAGTAAGCTCCTGAATTCTTTTGTGCATTAATTTGGTATGTTCACTGTTGTGTTGTGTTTCAATTTCTATTAAATATTTCTCGAGCCATGCTTCTTTCACCTCCTTACATAATGTTCTGACTGTTCTGTTTTCTTTATATTTAGCAGGATTATGTTGTTCTGTCTTCTTGTTTCCATTAGCTGTAAAATTCCTTCAGTCATTCATTTCTGACGACTCACCTTCTTGAATTTTGGAATAGTTGTTTCTGCAGCCAAACTGATTGAATGTTTCAACATTTCGCATTGATCATCTACGTCTTGAAATAGGATCTCTAGATCAGACAATATATCAAATCTGTTCTGTACTTCTATGTTTAATTTGTTTTGTATTTCCTTGTCATTTCTCAATCTACATAGATCATATTTATTGTTTCCTGTTATATACTTGACTTTCTATAACTTTATCCGCAATGTACCTGTAGTAATATGTGGTCACTGTAACAATCAGCCACGGGAACTGTTTTATTTTAATCCCTAACATAGGAATGTTAAACAGAGTATATTATCTCTAACACTTCGATTGTCCAACAAGCAATATTATCTCTAACACACAAATCTACAACAATCAATATTTATCCCTATCAAAACAATTGGCATGCAATATATGTAATCTCTAACACAGGAATCTCCCCCGATGGTGTTTCCACCTTGTCGTGGTGGGGGAGTTTGAGTTTCTCAATGACCCTGAGAGCTATGCCGGCGGTAGCGTAAGGGCATCCCAAGCCGGACAGGTCAAAGGGTAGAGAACAGACAAAGAGAAACACCCTGGTCCTCCAGGTTGGGGGTTGAAGCGTGGGGTTAATATCCCCACCTTTGTAAAAACCATTTTGTTACGAAACAGATACATGAGCCTCGAATTCGGACTGACTTATTTGGACAACGACCTTGGAACGTTAAAGGACTTTTGAGATTTGGAACATGGAATGTACGGACACTATATCGAGCTGGAGCGGCAGAAGAACTAACCCGGGAGCTGGTTGAATATCAAATGGATATAACAGCAATTCAAGAAATAAGGTGGCCAGGAGAGGGTACTTTAGAGCAAAATGGAATGATTATAATATATGGAGGAAACACCCAAAATAATCATGAATTAGGAACAGGATTTGTCATCAAAAAAGAGTTATGGAGGAACGTTCTAAACTTTAAAGCTGTTAATGATAGGATTAGTAAATTACGAATACAAGGTAAATGGAAAAATATAACGATGATTAATGTACATGCACCTACTGAAGAGAAAGAAGATGATATTAAAGAAGACTTTTATAATGATCTGGAAGATGTCATAGAAGAAACCCCCAAACAGGACATCCTGATTGTACTGGAAGACTTCACCGCAAAAATAGGTAGAGAGCAAACTCATAAAAAAGTTGCCGGTATGGAAAGCTTATATACAACTTCAAATGATAATGGATGGAGAGTCATCAACCTAGCAGAAGCCAAAGGACTGCAGATCAGCAGTACCAGACTGCAAAGAAAGGTTATACATAAACAAACTTGGAAATCATGTGACAAGAGAACCTATAATCAAATAGATCACATTTTAATTAACAACAAAAATGCATCAAACATACAACAAGTTAGAATCTATAGAGGAGCTGAGTGCCACAGCGACCACTTCCTCGTTGGGGCAAAATTTAAAATAAAACTTAAGAGAGTTTTCTATGCAAACTACAAAGGTTACACCCAACATATAACAGAGAAAAACTTCAAAAAATTACAGTCAAAGAGAAATTTGCAGATGAAATAAAATGTAAACTTGAAATTCTACAAAACCCGTTGGAGGAAAGCGTTGACCAAACTTGTTGAATATCAAGAATACAACTCCATCTACCGCATGTCTCGGTGTGTTAACCATGCATAGAAAGAACAGATGGTTCAATCCAAAATGTGAAGAAGCAGTCATTAGGAAAAAGAATGCCAGACAGCTATGGCTAAATGACATCAACATAATCCAAAAGGAAGAACAATATAGAAATGAATGTAAAGAGGCTAAAAAAAATAGCAGAAGCGAGAATATATGAGTAATATAATCAAAGATATGGAAACTAATCACCAGAAAAATGAATCCAGAAAGTTTTTTAAAGAACTGAAGTCAATGAAACGAGGGCACCATATATGGTTTAAAAGACAAAAATGGGAATATGATAAATACCAATAAGGAAATGTGCAACACATGGAAAGAATATTTTGTTGAATTACTAAACTGTGAAGCTCCAAGTAACACTTTCCCACAGGAATAGGTTTTAACGTGTGATCCACAAATTGAAGAACCTGTATTTGAAGAAATCCTATTGTAATCACACGACTCAAAAACAATAAGGCAACTGGGGCTGATGGAATTGCTACTGAATTTATAAAGGCGAGTGGTCATGCATTACATCTAAAGTTATATGAACTAATAATAAAAATCTGGAGGACTGAAGAATTACCCCATGACTGGAAAGAGTCATTATTGATACCTATCTTTAAGAAAGGAGACAAGTTCCAGTGTGAATATTAATTAGGAATATCACTACTGTCCATAAGCTATAAAATACTATCCGCAAAATAGACTAAAACCATATTCAGAATACATATTAGGTGACTACCAGGCGGGGTTTAGACAAAACAGATCAACAATAGATCAGATATTTATCTTACGACAAATAGCCGATAAAAATTGGGAATATAAAAGAGATCTCCATAACATGTTTGTGGATTTTAAAAAGGCTTATGATAGTGTCCATAGAAATAGTCTATGGAATGCTATGCTTGAATTTGGAATACCAAGGAAGTTAATCAACGTGACCAGACTATGCATGGAAGATACTTATAATATAGTAACATATAAAGGCAGGAAATCAGACCCTTTTCAAATAACATCGAGAACGGAAACATACAAATACCTGGGTACAATCTTCATCTGCTTCAAATCATAAGGGAAGAAATACAGACTAGAATCAATTCTGGAAATAAGATATAATATGCACTACAACATCTTCTAAAATCAAAGGCGCTATCTCGTAACACCAAGATCACAATATACAAAACATTGATCAGACCATTTGTTCTGTATGGCTCTGAAACCTGGAGTACAACGATAGGAGTCGAAACCTTGCTACAAACCTTTGAGAACAAAGTTTTAAGACGCATCTTTGGACCCATTAGGGATACACAAAGTGGAGAGTGGAAAAGAAGAAGTAACAAAGACGTTTATGATCTGTTTAAGTCCCCGCTACTCACTGGTATCATGAAGGCTAATAGATTACAATGGCTAGACATATAGAAAGAATGGAAGATAATAGGGAAAAAAAACTAACTTACACTCAGGAAATAAATGACCGTAGACCCCGAGGTAGACCAAGAAGACGGTGGAGAGATAATATATATACAGACCTACAAGCACTTGGAATCAACGACTGGCATGAGAAGGTCAACCAGAGAGACGAATGGAGACCGATTGTATCTGCAGCAAAGAACCTCAATGATTCGGAACGCTGAAGAAGAAGAAGAAGAAGAAGAAGAAGAAGAAGAAGAAGAAGAAGAAGAAGAAGAAGAAGAAGAAGAAGAAGAAGAAGAAGAAGAAGAAGAAAAAGAAGAAGAAGAAGAAAAAGAAGAAGAAGAAGAAGAAGAAGCAGAAGAAGAAGAAGAAGAAGAAGAAGAAGAAGAAGAAGAAGAAGAAGAAGAAGAAGAAGAAGAAGAAGAAGAAGCGGGAAGAAGAAGAATACATGAATATCCAACAATCTGTGTCGGGTTGTTAAATAAGATAACTATGACTGAACGAATAGACGTAAAGCGTTACAGAAAGGTACACAACTGTTCATCTGAAAACCAACTATAGCGAGACAGAAAACGCGACATACCCAGGAAGCCAGTCAGGCGGCTAACCAGTGAGCTCTAGTGACAAAAGTGTAATGCTCATGGCTAGAGTTTTCATTCCAAATCGAGGCAGGAAGAGCCTCTCATCCAGGCACGAGGCAACTTAACGACAAGTCATTCACGCTAGAGAAGAAGTCTTGCAAGGTCAACTGGTAGACGCCAATAGAACGGACACCACAGTACAAGGAGGTCCCGGTTAAAATCGGAGGTACGTTTTTGGAAAACGCGACTTTAATTGAAACGACGTTTAGCGAAACACTATTTCCCATAGAATTAAAATAAATAAAGTGCATTATATTATGTTTATTTTGAAAGTTGTTGATATATATTGGCTAAATAGAGGTGGGCTGGAGGGCGAGTGGTAGAGTTATTGGGACGTAGAGGCTCGCTCCAAAACTATCATTAGCACTTCTAGTACTGCTGTCAACCACTTTCTTAGCTAGATCTTCATAGAAAGTCTTTTCTTTCTCTTGGATAGTCATCTTGCTCACATGCATATTCCGTTGGTTCTGCTCTTCAATCCAGACGACCAATAGTGCTTCCATGTTCTCCATAAGAGTACTTTTGGTACGAGTGATCTTGGAAGCACTCAAAGGGCTTACATTTTTAGCATCCTCTTTGATTTTGTCAGCACTTACACGAATTGCCCTTACTGTGGTTGAAGGTAAACCATGAACTTTACCGATATCAACATAACGATCGCCAGCCTCAAAACGACATAACATATCTAACTTCAACTCAAGAGTAACATTCTGGTTCTCTTACAACCAGACACACTATCAGCACTTACTGTGCGCTATGAATTCATAAGTATTGGTGATTACACGATACAATCATGGAAAAACGCACTGCGCAGAATGTAAAATGGCGACGTTAACGCAGCATAGCAACACGAGTGACGACGTTACGGCCGAACGTTGCAACATAAAGTGAGGTTAGGTCTCATTGTGACAACGACGTTATGGCGAAACCGCGTAAACCGAAGCGACGGATAGCGGGGCCTCCCTTTACTCGATTTGGGAGACCTACGATATTAACCCGCATACAATTCATATTGACCAAAACCATTAACATAATACATGATAGATAACATGATGCCCATGTGACATTCTGTGAATATTCAAAGGACGCGAGTAGTGCGGAATTAACTTTTAAAACCTGTTAAGCGACTTTTAAACTAAGTGATAAAGTGTTCCATGAGTTGACAGCAGTATTAATCGTCTAGTGGAATAGTGAGTTTTCGTCCATTGTGTACAAGGCAGACTGATAAGCTTATCTGATTAGCGGTACCAAGTAGGTGGTAGAGCGAGAGTGCAGTGTGATAACGATTGTTACGTATGGACTTGCCTATTGTGAATGAAAGAAGCCCACCCTGTTTGGGGAGTTCACTAGACTCGCTCGCTCTATCGAGAACAGATTACGATCGGACAAGGCAGAGGATGACTCGCGTTAAATGTGCTGCGCAGAGACATGCGCTATATGCAATAGGGAAGAAAAAGGCAGGGCGAAGAAGGCGGCAGCGACTGTTGAGCCCTTATCTACACACAGCAGTTCTGCTCCTACACCAGCTGAAACCGTTCTCGTCACTGAAGAAACCACAACTGAGGCCAGCAGCAGCCGGGAAGTTCTCAACAACACCAAGGTGATGCAGCTCAGTCTGCCAGAGACCTCCACACAGGAGGAAACAACGACAACTGAGGACTACACCGACAAATTACTGCTAAAGCAGACAAGCGTGGGAGAAGGCAGACTGTCTGCGCTACCAACAGACAAGATACTTAGTCTGCTGGAAACGAGCTGGGAAGAAACAGCGTCTCACAGCTATGCAAGACACCTGATGGAATAGTGAACTCCAACAAGAACTCCTATTCCACGGCGCTAATGCAGAAGATGTCACAAAACGAGAAAACCGACATCAAACTACCCCACGGCATCACAGTAGAAGCCACCCGACACCGCACGATAAAGCGATGGGTCATCAAAAGAGTCAAGTCCCATCTCACCAACGACCAGATCAGGGAGATGCTGACGAGAGAGAACCGCAAACTCAAGATCACCAGTGCTGAGAGGATCATCGGCAAGAATAACATCCCCACCACAGTCGTCATCGTAACATCCAAGGACAGAATGATCCCTTAATTCATCAGGTGCGACAAGAGAGACCAAGTTCCAGAGCTCTACATATCGAGAGTGCTGCATTGCTCCAAGTGCCAAATATTTTGGCACACCCGTGCCACCTGCAAGAGTGAGGTGGGGGTACGTAGATACTGCTCTGGACCCCACGCATGCAACCAGTGCCAGCAACCACAGACCGACAAGCACTTCAGGAGGCCTAACCCTAACAGAAAATGCACCAGCTGTCTCGGCAACCGCGGCGCCAGGTACCTCGGCTGCCTCTGCCACCAAGACAGCAAGGAAGCCATGAAGATCGCCATCAAATGTAAGTTGCCTTATAAAGAGGCTAAATGGCATTACGAGGCCTCAAATCGACTCACAAAAAGCGACAAAGCACAACAGGTAGGCCAACTGAAGGACCTGAGATCAATGCTCAATAGCACGGAGGAGGAAAAAGAAAAGACTCACGAGACACAGATAACAGCTGCTCAGCACATCCTGGACGAACTAAAGTAATTTCAGCAGGTGATTGAGCAGGGTGTCCAGGAAGAACTATATCAAGTTCAGCAGAAGGTTGAGCAGGTTGTCGCTAAAATGGCTGCAATAAATACCGAGACAGAAGAAACTATTCATAATTCAAGAAAGAGAGACACAAGACAGAAGAAACTCTCAAACAGATTCAAGAAGAAAGAGAACAGATAGAACTGCTCAAGAACAAGTCTGAAACACCTGAACCAGAAGATGCAAAGGCCCAGACAGAAAAAGGAGCAATAGAAGAAGAAATAGAAGAAGTGAAAGAGACACAGAACGACAACGACCAAGACCAAGAGTGAACGGGGGCCGAGAGAAGAAACTGCTGGTCACCTTGTGGACCGAATCATCAACCCGTACACGACACAAGGCATCAGAGAAGACCCAGACGATGCGAAGATAGACTAAGACGGGGAAATAGGTGGAACACCCGGAGAGACGACAACTGGTAAAGCTCCCTAAAGGAAACAGCACAATATGACGGGGCAGGTACACAGTTACTCCAGGCCTCAACAAGTGCGCCACTCTGTCCAGACATTCACAAACAACACGGATGAAACGAACTCATTTGCAGCAACTCAATTATTTCAAGGAAGCAAATATAAGCAGCATCATATACAAAAGAAGAGAGAGAGAGAGATACACTATTTTTGTGTGTGCATATCCTTTACAGGACATCGCTGTCAACATCAGCATCTTTCAGCTGTATGTTGATTTCTTGGCAAGATTACGCTCAGTAGTGAGATACACTATAAAGGCCCCAAATACAACCAAATCAATATAGTTGAAGGTTGAACGCGGCCACTCGTGGGGGTGTATATTTGTGGTAACGCGTGGGAAAAAAATTTTTTATACCAGTTGCCGTCCTTGGTTTCGTCTTGAAGCATTCGTTTGATAATTTACAATCTGTCAACACCTTGTATATACAAACAACAAAATCGTTGGGACAGAGAATACAACCAAGAACAATCGTTGGGACAGAGAATACAAACAGCAACAATCAATGTGACAAAGAATACAAACAGCAACAATCGATGTGATAAGAATACAAACAACAACAAAGAATATGGCAGAGAATACAAACAACAACAATCAATGTGACAGAGAATACAAACAACAACAAACGATGTGACAGAGAATACAAACAGCAACAATCGATGTGACAGAGAATACAAACAACAACAATCAATATGACAGAGAATACAAACAACAACAATCGATATGACAGAGAATACAAACAGCAACAATCAATTTGACAGATAATATAAACAACAACAATTAATGTGACAGAGAAGACAAACAACAATTAATATGACAGAGAATACAAACAACAGCAAACAATGTGACAGCGAATACAAACAACAAAAATCAATATGACAGAGAATACAAAGAGCAACAATCAATGTGACAGAGAATACAAACACCAACAATCGATGTGACAGAGAATACAAACAACAACAATCAATGTGACAGAGAATACAAACAACAACAATCAATATGATAGAGAATACAAACAACAACAATCAATGCGACAGAGAATACAAACAACAACAATCAATATGACAGAGAATACAAACGACAACAATCAATATGACAGAGAAAACAAACGACAACAAACAATATGACAGAGAATACAAACAGGAATAATCGATGTGACAGATGATACGAACAACAACAATTTATGTGACATACAATACAAACAACAATAATCAATGTGACAGAGAATACAAACAACAACACTCGGTGTGACAGAGAATACAAACAACAACACTCGGTGTGACAGAGAATACAAACAACAAAAATCGATGTGACAGAGAATACAAACAACAATAATCGATGTGACAGAGAATACAAACAACAACAATCGATGTGAACGAGAATACAAACAACAACAATCGATGTGACAGAGAATACAAACAACAACAATCGATATGACAGATAATACAAACAGCAACAATCGATGTGACAGAGAATATAATCAGCAACAATCAATATGACAGAGAATACAAACAACAACAATCGATGTGACAGAGAATACAAACAACAACAATCGATGTGACTAAGAATATAAACAACAACATTCGATGGGACAGAGAAAACATACAACAACAATCAATGTGACAGAGAGTACAAACAACAATCAATGTGACAGAGAATACAAACAACAACAATCGATGTGACATATGATACAAGCAACAACAATTTATGTGACATACAATACAAACAACAATAATCAATGTGACAGACAATAGAAACAACAACAATCAATGTGACAGAGAATACAAACAACAACAATCGATGTGACAGAGAATACAAACAACAACAATCGATGTGACAGAAAATACAAACAACAACAAAGTATATGGCAGAGAATACAAACAACAACAGTCAATGTGACAGAGAATACAAACAACAACAAACGATGTGACAGAGAATACAAACAGCAACAATCGATGTGACAGAGAATACAAACAACAACAATCAATATGACAGAGAATACAAACAGCAACAATCAATGTGACAGATAATACAAACAACAACAATTAATGTGACAGAGAAGACAAACAACAATTAATATGACAGAGAATACAAACAACAGCAAACAATGTGACAGCGAATACAAACAACAACAATCAAAATGACAGAGAATACAAAGAGCAGCAATCAATGTGACAGAGAATACAAACACCAACAATCGATGTGACAGAGAATACAAACAACAACAATCAATGTGACAGAGAATACAAACAACAACAATCAATAAGATAGAGAATACAAACAACAACAATATATGCGACAGAGAATACAAACAACAACAATCAATATGACAGAGAATACAAACGACAACAATCAATATGACAAATAATAGAAACAACAACAATCAATGTGACAGAGAATACAAACGACAACAAACAATATGACAGAGAATACAAACAGGAACAATCGATGTGACAGAGAATACAATCAGCAACAACCAATATGACAGAGAATAAAAACAACAACAATCGATGTGACAGAGAATACAAACAACAACAATCGATGTGACTAAGATTATAATCAACAACAATCGATGTGACAGAGAATACAAACAACAACAATCGATGTGACAGATAATACAAACAGCAACAATCGATGTGACAGAGAATACAATCAGCAACAACCAATATGACAGAGAATACAAACAACAACAATCGATGTGACAGAGAATACAAACAACAACAATCGATGTGACTAAGATTATAATCAACAACAATCGATGTGACAGAGAATACAAACAACAACAATCGATGTGACAGAGAATTCATACAACAAAAATCAATGTGACAGAGAGTACAAACAACAATAATCGATGTGACAGAGAATACAAACAACACCAATCGATATGACAGAGAATACAAACAACAACAATCGATGTGACAGAGAATACAAACAACAAGAATCGATATGACAGATAATACAAACAGCAACAATCGATGTGACAGAGAATACAATCAGCAACAACCAATATGACAGAGAATACAAACAACAACAATCGATGTGACAGAGAATACAAACAACAACAATCGATGTGACTAAGATTATAATCAACAACAATCGATGTGACAGAGAATACAAACAACAACAATCGATGTGACAGAGAATTCATACAACAACAATCAATGTGACAGAGAGTACAAACAACAATCAATGTGACAGAGAATACAAACAACAACAATCGATGTGACAGATGATACATGCAACAACAATTTATGTGACATACAATACAAACAACAATAATCAATGTGACAGAGAATACAAACAACATCAATCGATGTGACAGAGAATACAAACAACAACAATCGATGTGACAGAGAATACACACATCAACAATCAATATGACAGAGAATACAAACAACAACAATCGATGTGACAGAGAATACAAACAACAACAATCAACGTGACAGAGAATGCAAACAACATCAATCGATGTGACAGAGAATACAAACAGCAACAATCAATATGACACAGAATACTAATAGCAACAATCAATGTGACATAGAATACAAACAGCAACAATCTATATGACAGAGAATACAAACAACAACAATCGATGTGACAGAGAATACAAACAACAACAATCGATGTGATAGAGAATACAAACAACAACAATCGATGTGACAGAGAATACAAACAACAACAATCGATGTGTCAGAGAATACAAACAACAACAATCAATGTGACAGAGAATACAAACAACAACAATCAATATGACAGAGAATACAAACAACACTAATCAATGTGATAGAGAATACAAACAACAACAATCGATGTGACAGAGAATACAAACAACAACAAAGTATATGGCAGAGAATACAAACAACAACAATCAATGTGACAGAGAATACAAACAACAACAAACGATGTGACAGATAATACAAACAACAACAATTAATGTGACAGAGAAGACAAACAACAATTAATATGACAGAGAATACAAACAACAGCAAACAATGTGACAGCGAATACAAACAACAACAATCAAAATGACAGAGAATACAAAGAGCAGCAATCAATGTGACAGAGAATACAAACACCAACAATCGATGTGACAGAGAATACAAACAACAACAATCAATGTGACAGAGAATACAAACAACAACAATCAATATGATAGAGAATACAAACAACAACAATCAATGCGACAGAGAATACAAACAACAACAATCAATATGACAGAGAATACAAACGACAACAATCAATATGACAAAGAATAGAAACAACAACAATCAATGTGACAGAGAATACAAACGACAACAAACAATATGACAGAGAATACAAACAGGAACAATCGATGTGACAGAGAATACAATCAGCAACAACCAATATGACAGAGAATACAAACAACAAAAATCGATGTGACAGAGACTACAAACAACAACAATCGATGTGACTAAGATTATAATCAACAACAATCGATGTGACAGAGAATACAAACAACAACAATCGATGTGACAGAGAATTCATACAACAACAATCAATGTGACAGAGAGTACAAACAACAATCAATGTGACAGAGAATACAAACAACAACAATCGATATGACAGATGAAACGAACAACAACAATTTATGTGACATACAATACAAACAACAATAATCAATATGACAGAGAATACAAACAACAACACTCGGTGTGACAGAGAATACAAACAACAAAACTCGGTGTGACAGAGAATATAAACAACAAAAATCGATGTGACAAAGAAAACAAACAACAATAATCGATGTGACAGAGAATACAAACAACAACAATCGATATGACAGAGAATACAAACAACAACAATCGATGTGACAGAGAATACAAACAACAACAATCGATATGACAGATAATACAAACAGCAACAATCGATGTGACAGAGAATACAATCAGCAACAACAAATATGACAGAGAATACAAACAACAACAATCGATGTGACTAAGATTATAATCAACAACAATCGATGTGACAGAGAATACAAACAACAACAATCGATGTGACAGAGAATTCATACAACAAAAATCAATGTGACAGAGAGTACAAACAACAATCAATGTGACAGAGAATACTAACAACAACAATCGATGTGGCAGATGATACATGCAACAACAATTTATGTGACATACAATACAAACAACAATAATCAATGTGACAGACAATACAAACAACAACAATCAATGTGACAGAGAATACAAACAACAACAATCGATGTGACAGAGAATACACACATCAACAATCAATATGACAGAGAATACAACCAACAACAATCGATGTGACTAAGATTATAATCAACAACAATCGATGTGACAGAGAATACAAACAACAACAATCGATGTGACTAAGATTATAATCAACAACAATCGATGTGACAGAGAATACAAACAACAACAATCGATGTGACTAAGATTATAATCAACAACAATCGATGTGACAGAGAATACAAACAACAACAATCGATGTGACAGTGAATTCATACAACAACAATCAATGTGACAGAGAGTACAAACAACAATCAATGTGACAGAGAATACAAACAACAACAATCGATGTGGCAGATGATACATGCAACAACAATTTATGTGACATACAATACTAACAACAATAATCAATGTGACAGACAATACAAACAACAACAATCAATGTGACAGAGAATACAAACAACAACATTCGATGTGACAGAGAAAACACACATCAACAATCAATATGACAGAGAATACAACCAACAACAATCGATGTGACAGAGAATACAAACAACAACAATCGATGTGACAGAGAATACAAACAACAACAATCAACGTGACAGAGAATGCAAACAACATCAATCGATGTGACAGAGAATACAAACAGCAACAATCAATATGACACAGAATACTAATAGCAACAATCAATGTGACATAGACTACAAACAGCAACAATCTATATGACAGAGAATACAAACAACAACAATCGATGTGACAGAGAATACAAACAACAACAATCGATGTGATAGAGAATACAAACAACAACAATCGATGTGACAGAGAATACAAACAACAACAATCAATGTGACAGAGAAAACAAACAACAACAATCAATGTGACAGAGAATACAAACAACAACAATCAATATGACAGAGAATACAAACAACAACAATCAATGTGACAGAGAATACAAACAACACCAATCTATGTGACAGAGAATACAAACAACAACAATAAATGTGACAGAGAATACAAAAAACAACAATCAATGTGACAGAAAATACAAACAACAACAATCGATGTGACAGAGAATACAAACAACAACAGTCAATGTTGCAGAGAATACAAATAACAACACTCGATGTGACAGAGAATACAAACAGCAACAATCAATGTGACAGAGAATACAAACAGCAACAATCAATATGACAGAGAATACAAACAACAGCAATCGATGTGACAGATGATGCAAACAACAACAACAATCAATATGACATAGAATACAAACAACAACAATCAATGCGACATAGAATACAAACAGCAACAATCAATATGACAGAGAATACAAACAACAACAATCATTGTGACAGAGAATACAAACAACAACAATCGATGTGACAGAGAATACAAACAACAACAATCGATGTGACAGAGAATACAAACAACAACAATCGTTGTGACAGAGAATACAAACAGCAACAATCAATATGACAGAGAATATAAACAACAACAATCAATGTGACAGAGAATAAAAACAACAACAATCGATGTGACAGAGAATACAAACAGCAACAATCAATATGACAGAGAATACAAACAACAACAATCAATGTGACAGAGAATACAAAAAACAACTATCAATGTGACAGAGAATACAAACAGCAACAATCAATGTGATAGAGAATACAAACAGCAACAATCAATGTGACAGAGAATACAAACAACAACAATCAATGTGGCAGAGAATACAAACAACAACAATTAATATGACAGAGAATACAAACAACAACAATCAATGTGACGGAGAATACAAATAACAACAATCAATATGACAGAGAATACAAACAACAACAATCGATGTGACAGAGAATACAAACAGCAAGAATCGATGTGACAGAGAATACAAACAACAACAATCAATATGACAGAGAATACAAACAACAACAATCAATATGACAGAGAATACAAACAGCAACAATCAATGTGTCAGATAATACAAACAACAACAATTAATGTGACAGAGAAGACAAACAACAATTAATATAACAGAGAATACAAACAACAGCAAACAATGTGACAGCGAATACAAACAACAACAATCAAAATGACAGAGAATACAAAGAGCAGCAATCAATGTGACAGAGAATACAAACACCAACAATCGATGTGACAGAGAATACAAACAACAACAATCAATGTGACAGAGAATACAAACAACAACAATCAATATGATAGAGAATACAAACAACAACAATCAATGCGACAGAGAATACAAACAACAACAATCAATATGACAGAGAATACAAACGACAACAATCAATATGACAAAGAATAGAAACAACAACAATCAATGTGACAGAGAATACAAACGACAACAAACAATATGACAGAGAATACAAACAGGAACAATCGATGTGACAGAGAATACAATCAGCAACAACCAATATGACAGAGAATACAAACAACAACAATCGATGTGACAGAGAATACAAACAACAACAATCGATGCGACTAAGATTATAATCAACAACAATCGATGTGACAGAGAATACAAACAACAACAATCGATGTGACAGAGAATTCATACAACAACAATCAATGTGACAGAGAGTACAAACAACAATCAATGTGACAGAGAATACAAACAACAACAATCGATGTGACAGATGAAACGAACAACAACAATTTATGTGACATACAATACAAACAACAATAATCAATATGACAGAGAATACAAACAACAACACTCGGTGTGACAGAGAATACAAACAACAACACTCGGTGTGACAGAGAGTATAAACAACAAAAATCGATGTGACAAAGAATACAAACAACAATAATCGATGTGACAGAGAATACAAACAACAACAATCGATATGACAGAGAATACAAACAACAACAATCGATGTGACAGAGAATACAAACAACAACAATCGATATGACAGATAATACAAACAGCAACAATCGATGTGACAGAGAATACAATCAGCAACAACAAATATGACAGAGAATACAAACAACAACAATCGATGTGACAGAGAATACAAACAACAACAATCGATGTGACTAAGATTATAATCAACAACAATCGATGTGACAGAGAATACAAACAACAACAATCGATGTGACAGAGAATTCATACAACAACAATCAATGTGACAGAGAGTACAAACAACAATCAATGTGACAGAGAATACAAACAACAACAATCGATGTGGCAGATGATACATGCAACAACAATTTATGTGACATACAATACAAACAACAATAATCAATGTGACAGACAATACAAACAACAACAATCAATGTGACAGAGAATACAAACAACAACAATCGATGTGACAGAGAATACAAACAACAACAATCGATCTGACAGAGAATACACACATCAACAATCAATATGACAGAGAATACAAACAACAACAATCGATGTGACAGAGAATACAAACAACAACAATCGATGTGACAGAGAATACAAACAACAACAATCAACGTGACAGAGAATGCAAACAACATCAATCGATGTGACAGAGAATACAAACAGCAACAATCAATATGACACAGAATACTAATAGCAACAATCAATGTGACATAGAATACAAACAGCAACAATCTATATGACAGAGAATACAAACAACAACAATCGATGTGACAGAGAATACAAACAACAACAATCGATGTGATAGAGAATACAAACAACAACAATCGATGTGACAGAGAATACAAACAACAACAATCGATGTGTCAGAGAATACAAACAACAACAATCAATGTGACAGAGAAAACAAACAACAACAATCAATGTGACAGAGAATACAAACAACAACAATCAATATGACAGAGAATACAAACAACAACAATCAATGTGACAGAGAATACAAACAACACCAATCTATGTGACAGAGAATACAAACAACAACAATAAATGTGACAGAGAATACAAAAAACAACAATCAATGTGACAGAAAATACAAACAATAACAATCGATGTGACAGACAATACAAACAACACATAGTCGATGTGACAGAGAATACAAATAAAACACTCGATATGACATGATAATACAAAACAGACAAATCACGATGTGACAGAGAATACAACCAGCCAACAATCATATTGACAGAGGAATACAAACAACAACAATCGGATGTGACAGGATGAATACAAACAACACACAATCGATAGTGACACTAAGGCATACTAATCAACAACAATCCCAGAGTGCACAGATAATACAAACAACAACAATCATAGGTGACCAGAGAATACATACAAACAACAATCATTGTGACAGAGAGTACACAACCAACACAATCCTATGTGACAGAGAATACCAAACAACAACAATCGATGTCGACAGATGATACAAAGCAACAACAATCGTTAGTGACATACATACTAGACAACAATAATCAATAGTGGACAGACAATATAAACAACCAACCATCAATGTGGACAGAGAATAAAACAAAAACAATCGATGTGACAGAGAATACAAACAACAACAATCGTTGTGACAGAGAATACAAACAGACAACAATCAATAGTGACAGAGAATACAAACAATCAACAATCAATATGACAGAGAATACAAAAAACAACAATCAATGTGACAGAGAATACAAACAGCAACAATCAATGTGATAGAGAATACAAACAGCAACAATCAATGTGACAGAGAATACAAACAACAACAATCAATGTGGCAGAGAATACAAAAAACAACAATCGATGTGACAGAGAATACAAACAACAACAGTCGATGTGACAGAGAATACAAACAACAACAATCGATGTGACAGAGAATACAAACAACAACAATCGATGTGACAGAGAAAACAAACAACAACAATCAATGTGACAGAGAATACAAACAATAACAATCGATGTGACAGATGATACAAACAACAACAATTTATGTGACATACAATACAAACAACAATAATCAATGTGACAGAGAATACAATCAACAACAATCGATGTTACAGAGAATACAAACAACAACAATCGATGTGACAGAAAATACAAACAACAACAATCGATGTGACAGAGAATACAAACAACAACAATCGTTGTGACAGAGAATACAAACAGCAACAATCAATATGACAGAGAATACAAACAACAACAATCAATGTGACAGAGAATACAAACAGCAACAATCAATGTGACAGAGAATACAAACAACAACAATCAATGTGACAGAGAATACAAACAACAACAATCGATGTGACAGAGAATACAAACAACAACAATCAATGTGACAGAGAATACAAACAACAACAATCGATGTGACAGATAATACAAACAACAACAATCAATGTGACAGAGAATACAAACAACAGCAATCCATGCGACAGAGAATACAAACACGAACAATCAATGTGACAGAGAATACAAACAACAACAATCAATATGACAGAGAATACAAACAGCAACAATCGATGTGACAGAGAATACAAACAACAACAATTAATATGACAGAGAATACAAACAACAACAATCAATGTGACGGAGAATACAAATAACAACAATCAATATGACAGAGAATACAAACAACAACAATCGATGTGACAGAGAATACAAACAACAACAATCGATGTGACAGAGAATACAAACAACAACAATCGATGTGACAGAGAATACTGTGACATGTTCGGTTGAGACAGAGGACCTAGTTAGTAGTGTTCTCTGGAGATATATCTTGAATAATAAATATACAAGATAAAGGATATGATTTTGCACGTTTATCGTCTAGAGGTCTCTTAAATGAGATAATCATTCCCGCAATAGCCTTTTTGGAGAACCATTTTTCTTTGGCTCAACCCCCACTGTGGGACTACCAAGTATCTACACAGAAATTTTTATAAGAAGTAAAAGGTTCCCTCAAGACCAAAAGGAGATCTGGACTCTTCGCCCCTGTACAACTGAGGATCCATCTCACTCATTATACTGTTTACAGTGTGCTGTTCGTCCGTCACATTAGATCTTCCCCTATTTATCTATTATGTCAATATGACCTATATCAGTTGTCCAATGACTTTAGACTTTAGGATTCAATATTAGTAGACAAACTCAACAATAACTGTACATCACATCTGTTGAATAAGACATCTACATGACAGGTTCTTGACAAAAGTGGAACATACATTCATAAGGAAATGTTTACGCCAACCATTGTACAAGACATACATCATTAGATTACTTGACAACATCTATACGGGACTTTTCACAATATTTGTAACCAACCACAGCAACTTAAGACAGTCACCAGAGACAATACTTGACAGCAACTGTACAAGACATTCTCTTGAGACATGTACTTAAAACACTGATTCATTAAATACACTTTATTAAGCTGATGGTGAGTCGAGTGATGACCATTGTTTCATCCCCTGGCATGTCAACACTTCAATAATTACATTGAATATGCATAAAATATGCCACACATGCATGTTAATAAACAAGATACAACACTTCTTATTTACTCAACCAGCCATCAATAACTCTCCTCCTCTCTCTCTAACTACAACACGGATTCTCGGTAATTATCATCAGTCTCTGTCTCTGGGAAGTTTTCATGAAAATCCTACTTATGGGAAACTTAAGGAAGGAACCACTGTTCTGAATCCGTTTGCACCCTGTTATCCTCAGCAATTGAGGTTGGAAAAGGTCCAGGTAGCAGATTTCCTGTCACAAGTCCCATGGTAGATCATTTCCTCTTGAGAACAGAATTGGTGGTGATGACAAAGGTACTGAATCTCCCTGATGACCAGACTGTCTGTGAAAACTGTCGCTGGGGACTTCACATATCTAGTCCACCTCACTTACTCTTCAAGTCTTCATTCTTAAACACCGTGTGAGCACCAGGCTGGAGATTAACCAAGACAAGTCCTAGCCAAACAATCCACTGCACCAGTCATTTCACCAGTCTTCTTGAATGGGGTTAACAACCAGACTTGTTGTTTTCGTTCTCAGATGATTCTGATAATTATGATCACTGTCAGGATCATTATAAGTCACTATACTTCTAATCATTGAAGTCTTCAGAACTATTCCTCTCCCTTTGACATTCAGCGGTTGGAGCTGAGATTAAATCCTCCAAGACATTCCTGTATGTTGGAATTCTAGGAAAATGAATAAGTATTCCATTTGGGGCACAGGTTTAAAGGCTGGCAGTTCAGCTTGTGGTCATCTGTGATTTTCCCTAGGGTACTTATAGGGAGTTGGTTCTGGATTTAGGGACTACTGGTTAGTTGTCCCAGATGATATAAAGGCATCTCCACCATCTTTTTGTTCTCTGTTGATATACAAAATGGCACAACATCTCTTTACATGTGTTAAAAGATAATGTTATCATACATTAACATACACAAATTGGAGATGGGGAGGGAAAGGGAGGATGTTGACCAAACACACCTCTCCTAGTTGATAATGAAGTGTAGTTCACTTGGATGCACTGTGGGTGATATGTTTTATTATTCACCTCCATCTGTGGTAATCACAATCCTATATCCTGAGACAGTGGTAGCTTACACAATTACAATCATTTTAAGGCAAGCAGCATGAGCAAGCATTGTGACATAGCAACATGAGACAGGCATTGTGAATCAGACGTGGCTCACATGTACATCATACTATCACCATCATCATGTGTCCTTTCCCACCGAGTAATGTCCATATCTACCACAGTAGGTAAAAGAAACCAAATTGCATGAGCAATTGTTCACATATGCACCAAAGCACATATGGGAAAAACATGTTTAGTCCTTGCAAATTTGCATGTGCCATACATTATATTCAGCCGGCTAAGACACAGGTTCACACACCTATGGTTCTCTTAAGAACTAGTTTATATGAACCAACCAACAGTAGAGGTACCAGTGTAATACTTCAGAGAGATATTGTATTAATTCTCTTGAGCATATAGCAATCAGGCATCACATGAACTTTGCAATTCTGGCGTGCCATACACCGTCCTGCTTACATATGGATATTGAAGCATCTTTCCTTCTACTAATGTGAGAGGCTATTCATCAAATCACCAACTCACTCACTCCAACATTCTCAGCATTTACAAAGGAACTAGTACATGCTTACATCACGCATTCCAATCCAGACTGCCAAATGTTAACTCACAAGAGCCGTGTACAGTTAGGTGAAGAATGAGTCAAGCCAGACATTAAGGAATGCACAAATGGTTTGCGAATTTGCATTGAGTGTAATTTATAATCATCAAACATACGCAACCAGTCACAACAAGGGAATGATATGCACTTGGAGTATACAGCGTAGAAGACCTGTCAAGGTTGAAGAAGCAGTATTCAGAATACTGGCATACAGAAGTTCTGTTTTCACTTTCACATTTTCTTCATAAAATACTCTTATATTCTTCTCTTTCGTTCACTAGGCATAATCACAACATTAAAGTATGTATTAATGTGGTACCTGTTATTCCAGAGAACAATATTTTAATGAATCTTTAAGGGCATTTTTGCGTCATCACATCACAAACTAGCGACTGCTCCTGGTGGAATCCCCGCTCAAACTGATAGATTTTCAAATGTGGCCCAGTGAATAGCGTGGGCTGCCACGTACTAGCCAATGAAAAGGCGAGCGCATACCGCTGCCCTATCCCACCGCGTTCTGGAACTTACTATTCCAAGAATAGCCCTTCTATCTGGAAACGCCGCTCAAATCGAAAGTATTTTTATGAATGTGTTAGACTGGGAATGTGGGGTTCTGATCCATCATGTCACAAATACAAACAACAACAATCGATGTGACAGAGAATACAAACAACAACAATCAATGTGACAGATAATACAAACAGCACCAATCAATGTGACAAAGAATACAAACAACAACAATCGATGTGACAGAAAATACAAACAGTACCAATCAATGTGACAGAGAATACAAACAGCAACAATAGATGTGACAGAGAATACAAACAGCACCAATCAATGTGACAGAGAATACAAACAACAACAATCAATGTGACAGATAATACAAACAGCACCAATCAATGTGACAGAGAATACAAACAACAACAATCGATGTGACAGAAAATACAAATAGTACGAATCAATGTGACAGAGAATACAAACAACAACAATCAATGTGACAGAGAATACAAACAACAACAATCGATGTGACAGATGAGACAAACAACAACAATCAATGTGGCAGAGAATACAAACAGCACCAATCAATGTGACAGAATACAAACAACAACAATCAATGTGACAGAGAATACAAACATCACCAATCAATGTGACAGAATACAAACAACAACAATCAATGTGACAGAGAATACAAACAACAACAAAGGATATGACAGAGAATACAGACAGCAACAATCAATGTGACAGAGAATACAAACAACAACAATCAATGTGACAGAATACAAACAACAACAATCAATGTGACAGAGAATACAAACAACAACAAAGGATATGACAGAGAATACAGACAGCAACAATCGATGTGACAGAGAATACAAACAACAACAATCAATGTGACAGAGAATACAAACAACAACAAAGGATATGACAGAGAATACAGACAGCAACAATCAATGTGACAGAGAATACAAACAACAACAATCAATGTGACAGAATACAAACAACAACAATCAATGTGACAGAGAATACAAACAACAACAAAGGATATGACAGAGAATACAGACAGCAACAATCAATGTGACAGAGAATACAAACAACAACAATCAATGTGACAGAGAATACAAACAACAACACCAATCAGAAGTTCAAGAGTAGGGAGGGCCTTTATGGCGTTGATGGCATCATCCGCTAGTTTGGTCTCACATGAGTAAAGCTACGAATAGTGATCTACCCATCTATCCATCTGCTGTTTCTTATCAGTTATGATCTGTCCAGTCAAGGCTTTCAGTGGTGCACTTCTTTTGATTATTGGACCACAGGCTTTCTTTATCACTACATACATGCTTCTAATGTTTCCCTTATTACTTGCAGTTTGAAAGTACTCTCATTGCTTGATCCATTAGTTGCTTGCACACTGTCTGGCAGCCTTTTGCACATCCTTACTAGCTTGCTTCAGCTCACTGAGGGAGTTTCTCGTTCTTCTGTCCTTCTTTCTTAAGAGAGCTATCTTCTATTTATCACGCAAGGGCTGCAGTATCTCGCTTGTTGCTACAAACCAGTCCTGTCTCTTATGGTCCACAGTGTCATAAACCCCCACCGATGTTTTATAAAGAGTTTCGTTAAGTATACCCAACTTTTCACTTGATGTACACTTTTCTAATATTTCAGTGAAAGCGTCTTCAAGGTGCTGTTGGTGACTATGTCACTGTGACTACAGTCCCATCCTCTGTTCGTCTTGCGATTCTGGTGATACAATCATTGTTGATACAGACAAGGTCGACGATCTGAAGTCCATCCTATAGCTCCTCCTATTACTGTGTTAGAGGCAAAGATTCCCCATGACTTTCCTTTAGTATTGAAATCCCACAGAAAATGACGTTATCCCGGTGACTCAACATTTTGCTGAACCTATGCCACCTCTGAGAGTACTTTTTGCGTTGCAGGTATACGCACTGACCAACATCCACTGGAATTTGTTGTTGTTGTTGCTTTTGCTCGCTCCCTTTGAAATCAAGCATAGTCCACACACACTACTTTAATAGTAGCGGTAGTATTTTGATAGTAGTGGTAGTATTTTGACTAGTAGTGGTAGTATTTTGATAGTACTGGTAGTATTTTGATAGTAGTGGTAGTATTTTGATAGTACTGGTAGTATTTTGATAGTAGTGGTAGTATTTTGATAGTACTGGTAGTATTTTGATAGTAGTGGTAGTATTTTCATAGTACTGGTAGTATTTTGATAGTAGTGGTAGTATTTTGATAGTACCGGTAGTATTTTGATAGTAGTGGTAGTATTTTGATAGTACTGGTAGTATTTTGATAGTGGTGGTAGTATTTTGATAGTAGTGGTAGTATTTTGATAGTAGTGGTAGTATTTTGATAGTAGTGGTAGTATTTTGATAGTAGTGGTAGTATTTTGATAGTAGTGGTAGTATTTTGATAGTAGTAGTAGTAGTAATGTTACGTGTGGGTTAGCTTTCCCTATTTACAGTGCCCCTCGCCATTAGGCAAACCCACTAGATTTCAGAGGTGCTTGTAATTAACCCCAAGTCAAGGACGACAGCTCAACATTTCAGTCCATCTGTCCGGTGTAAGGGATGAACCGCTAACCTCGGTATCAGCACACCGGATGCCTAAGAACACAATTCTTATTCATTCGACCATGCAGACCTGCATAAAACAGGTTCGATCATTGTAATGTTCCATAGGTAGAAACGTAGAAACCTGACTTACATTTAATAGAAAATCATGGGTATCGAGGGAAACAATAGAATCGATGTTTTAACCAACAGGAGAGACAAGGCTGCTAATTAATTAAGTAATTATTTTTTTTTAGTTGCATATCTCTTACAAGACGTTGCAGTCAACACCAGTATATCTTCAGCTGCTGTTGATGTTCTTGACATGATTACGCTCAATAGATTGCCATTGCTTTCTGAGCGAACAGCTCATATACCCCGTTAGAAACTAACGCCTCGCGATCCGCTGCTGAATCTCGAGCAGGTATGTTCCTCATGTCAATATACGGAATTACAGAGGAAGTCGTTAACCCCTTTGTCTGGGAGACCGGCAGCTAATTTATTGTAGTATAAAATGAAAACTATTGTCGGATACGTCGAGATTGATGGTTTAATCCCAAAGAGTTAAAGGATGCAAAATCCTTTTTCCCAATGTGATCCTGCCCGTTTAATTAATTTAGCTGTACTGACTCAATTGTTTGAGACCAAAAATAGAGTTTTAGAGAACCAAAGAATACCTTCAGGAAATAACTGAAAAAGTTGTTTTCCCTTTTTTTTCCCAAAAATATCCTTTAAATGGTTCCTTGCCTCTTCTCTGCCAACTAATTAATTCTATCTAGGGTAGTTTAAAATAATTTGACTATGACAAGTAAAAATACAATCAATAAATGACATGACCTCATTTTTTATGATTTAATAAACACAAATATGGATTATGTAAATTGAATTCAAAATCGCAATTTCCTGTCATATAATAAGGACATATACATATAATGGTAATTATACAGAATTGATGTGCCAATTATGATGTGTATAATAACAGCTATATATTTTATTTTCAGTGGCATGTACAGCTAATCTTGTACTGACATGGATGATCTTAAAAAAAAAATGAACTGTCTACTCTCAGGGTTCTCTACTTCCAGCTTTGGGAATCCCTCTGGATATCAATTAATTGATGTATGTTCTGTAGTCTTAGTGTTCCATGTCTGATTAGAACATTATAAGTTGGCTCCTGGTTCTTTTTTCCATTTTGGCAGGTAAATGTTTAAACACAGATTACCTCTCCTATGAGACAAATGGAATGTTTGCAGGTAGATAAGTTTCTGCACTACTCTATCAAGGGCATCACTCAACAATGTGCCCACTCAACAGAACAGGTGCTGCATACAATCTTCACATGTCAGGTCTGGATTTACATGAGTAGGATCACTACCTGAAATTCTATCAATCACATAATTCTAATGATATCATAAATATGACATTAGAAATGAAATGTAAAAGCGTAAGAACACAACAAGTGAAAACAATAAAATGAATCCTTGTTTTTAGAGAAAATAAACATATAAGAAGGATAGTCTTGGTGTTCTCAATTAGTTTCTCAATTAGTTATCACCAACATAGTTGTTTGCTATCACTCCAATCTTCCATTATCAGGTGTTCAAGGTTTAACTAGCAGATGTGCAGGTTTCATCTTCACTTATGCCTGTCCTTCAGGTCTATAGTTTAAGTGATACCTTGATTGATTTGTAATTTGACAATTATGTTGACCATTCTCTTCTGTACCTAGTTTTGTTCCCTACATATTTTTCTAGTCAGGAAAACGGGTCTCACACATTATGTCTTTTAAAATAATTTCCCATTGTAATGAGTAGTTGCTTATAAACATTATAAGTACATTATGGAATCACTTCTTGTATAGCATTTAGGGGCATTCTTCTTCATTAAATGCTTTAAGTGAGATGTTATCTTCCATTCTCATGGATGTAATATTTATTATCATCATCATCAACATCATGGTTTCCTTATATCATTGTCATTACAATCATTATCATTCTTACATTATTATCACTAGATTCCAGTCATCATCATCATCATCATCATCATCATCATCATCATCATCATCATCATCATCATCATCATCATCATTGTATTACATTATTATAATTACACTAGACCATATGTGATAACAGGAGTGACATGAAATACAAAGTGGGATTTTGATGCTGTTAGTATGCATAATGTAGGATATTGGTTGTGTCGTGCTTAGCGCACAAAACCAGATGATTATACGATAAGTGGTAGTTAATACAATGTGCTGTCATGCGTCAGAGTGTACTAAATTGTTCTTAAGTTTATGGGTTGTGCCGAACAAGTTCTCTGTTGATAGAAATGGTATTACACATCAAAGTTGCCGGCTATCATGAGATTGACTGTTGGCCTATACCCCCCCCCCTCTCCCTCTCTCTCTCAGCATTTAACTTCACTCACTCACACTCCTCATGCATCAGTCGCTACATCCATCTGTGCATGTGGGGTCAATTCACTCATCTCAGACATCATTCATATGTATGGATGATCATTCAGGAATCATTCCTCAAACATCATTCATACTTGCATGTAAAGTGGGTAATTATACTTATGGGATTTCCTAATGATAACTTAAAATTGTTTACCATCATTGATATCACAATGAAATATCTGCCTTTCACAATCACTCATCAGACACATCATATCTGTAGGAATGACAATAAGCTATATGTCTGTGCTTTACACTATGATAAATTCACAGATTTAACCACAATTACATTACATTAGAACCTCATTCTTCATCAGATATTATACTATTTTCATACTGATGGGTTTTATCCAATGATACATTCACATCTGTTTAACAAGAATGAAAAAACATGACACAAGCATGCTCTTCAATGACATAGACTTATGTGATCATTAGGCATACTTATGAAATTTACCAAGGAATTTAGCAAAATTAAATCCATGAGTCACCACATGCTTTCATCAAATACATACAATTTATGTGATACACTCATCCACATTCATTTTTTATGAATCATAATCATTCTTGTATTGAGGTTGATTGCGCACTATTATGTGGCACAAATATTATTATTCCACATGTCTGACAACCATGAAAATATATTTGCCTTACCACATGTGTGCTTTAACATCACACAAATTATGATACCTATAGAACTCCTTTTGGTTCCCATGTGTTCAAGAAATATAAGAAACTACTGGTTTGTCCATGTGCTTATGTATAAAACATCACTTACCGACTAACACACATTACACTAGTTTGACTTACCAGTGTTTACACATTTACAATAGTTTCCTTAAGTCTTAAGTTACCACTCTAATTCATTGTAGATTGAGTTTCATGCTTAAGAAATAAAATGTATAACATGTGTCTAATGTTTACATTAACTAAGTTGTTTAGCTGGGAGAAAATAAAACACTGTAGTTTTCTCCTAATGTAGTCCTCCAGTTTATCTTATGACTACGATAACTGAGTATAATATTATTTAGTTTCTACTAGATTAGTTTCTTAAGAACTCACCATTCTAAATCATTGTAGATTGAGTTGCTTAAGAAATAAATGTACAACTTGGACTAATGCTTAGACATTAAATCAGTTGTTTACTTAGGGAGAAAAATAAAACTCACCATGGTTATACTTAATGTACAGTTTATATATAAACTATAACAATTAAATATATTGTAATTTAGTCTCCTACTAAATTAATTTATTAAGAACTCACCAAGTGGGTTCAACATGTCGACTTACCAACTCTCCTTCTGGGAAAAAGACTCACAACTAATCTAAGATTTTAAATAAATATTTTTACCTTTCATGTAAAATGAATTTCTTCCACACTTCGGCGCCAGGATTCAGATTTTCCCAATGCGATGTCGTGGGCTGATGTTTGTCTCCATCTATCTAACTTATACTAAATTATCTTTGGTAAGTTTGATTTTGAAGAGACTATCACTCCCTCTGCTCATCGAATCTCTCCTGGTCCCTTGCATGGGCTGGTATGCAAACAGGCTGTGTTCCGGTTGTTCGACCTTTTAACGCTAGTTTCTCCGAGTTCAGGTTTTACGCCTACAATGAGTTATATTAAATCTTGGATCGTACAATTGTGGAACAAAATAACGTTCTTGCAGTGTCAACTTTTGAAGCATATTGGAACTATTTACCGCGATGTTACGCTTGTGAAAATTTATATTACAACTATATAAAGAAAACAGTTAGTTTTAATATAACATAGTGTGACGTCTCAGACAACACATAACACGTAAGATGAATAGCAGCTAAATGTATGTAAGTTATTGCATTCTCTCAAAGTACCAGTCTGTGACCTCACGTGGTAGACACTATATCAAAAGAAGTGTAGTCTATTTATGGTATATTATATCTAGGGTTTTGTTACATTGTCTCTTACCACTGATATAACATTTTTGTCCGGCACACGCTCATGTGCCACACAATAGAAAGCATTTAAAACAACAAGAATCAGTTTCAGTAACCATCAGCAAGAACTTCTTGCTGAAACTAACCATTGTGGTTGTGGCAGCCATTGCCTGCATACTATTACTGATCACTGCGGTCATGAACACTGGAAGCTATTCAACTCTGAACTCTACAAACAGCACTGTCAGTCACGTCCGCTTCACCGGTCTACTACAAGAGTGAATGGTGCAGACTCAGAACAAGCTCAGCTGATAACCAGACGCCATCGCAAAGTCTGAAAACACCATCGATTGAACTGGACAAAGGGAAAAGCGCTCACTAAAAATTGTATTTTCATGTAACAATAAAACAACATCTCTTTGAAAAAGAAATATCAAATTATATCGCAGAGATAAGTTAATGGCTCGAAGTAACCCATGACACCGATGTCCATCCATAATACACAAGTGGATGTAAGCCATTCGCTGATGTCTGTTTTAACCCTACGGACTTGTATCATCCTAACACAAACTAGGCACCTTGCTGGAATTACAAACGTATCATCACCATGGCTTATAGCTATTCTTGGGGTAGCCCACACAGACGAGAAAATCGCCGCTGTTTGAGATGTTCAACTACAAAGGCTCTCTCAGTCACCAAAGAGTTAACATGTGTTACCTGAGTTTTCTGTCATACAATAGAATTTCTCAAGAAGATAAAAAGCATCCTTGTCTTAGCCCTTTCTGCGTCTGTTCATCCTTGCCCGCAATATGAAATTTATGTTGATTAAAGAAAGCAACCTGCCTGTGATTGCACGCTTGTATGTAGAGTATGAATACAATAGGGTTAACTACGACGTTTTCATGCATACGTTTTAGATATGCATGTCTGAACATAGCTCCTGACATAGATTGCAACTGTCCTATACAAAAGACGTGTTGTTCTTCGCATGGGTTCTAAGAACTCTGACTTACGTATTATTGCACAGGGGCTACCATGCTACCGTACAATTTCACCAGTGAGGTAGCGGCAATTGATGAATACGGTCATTATTTTTAAACGAAAGCTAGAAGGCACCCACGTACCAGGAACCTAGGAACCATTTAAAATTTACCAAGCGTTACAGCTACATTGGCTAAGGGTGTCGAGAATGGGCAGCGGGTGTAACATTGGTGTCAGGTAACGGCTGGCAGAAGCCAACTTCATTCACAGCTAATTCACATGTTTTCTCTCAATCAAAACGCCTTCAAATTCACTACTCTCATTAAACGTTGTCATATCTCCTTTCTGAAGAAGTGGCTACTCTATGTGTATCACCTTATTAAATGACTTACAATATAAAATGACACAAAGTAATGCAGCTTTACAGAACACAATTTACAGATAACATAGAACGAGTTTGTCTTCTTCAGTAAGCAAATGATTACACAAAACACAACATACAAACAAACAGAAGCCACTACAATTATTACATTAAAGCATAGGAACTGAATGAATAGAACGGAAATGTGAAACAATAAAACAATAAGAAGAACACGAAAACATGAAAAAAGAAAATATATGTCAGGATCTCAGGCTGTGATACCGTATGACTAAATACATAATGTTAGCGAATTAAGTAGGGTTTACTGTTATAAGTTCGCGAGAGTAATGCGAGAGATTCGGAGCGGATCTCGCCGCGTTTGTTACTTACGAGGTATGTGAGCCGTTCGTTCATAAAGCAATGGCAAACTACTAAGCGATCTTGCTTAGTACATTAATAGCAGCTGCAAATGCTGGTGTTCACTGCTATGTGCTGCAAGGGATGTGCACCGAAAAAAAGTTGCTTATGCTTTTTTTTTTCTTTTTTCTGAACAATCGACGTCGTTAACAATCTGACTGGGATGAAAGCTTTCTGCAGCGTTAAGGCGAACATCAGCAAATGACATACATCCTCTTGTGTATTATAGATGGACTTCGGTTTTCTTGAATGTTGGGTCGCGGGGAACTCGTTATATTCTGTGGGATATCAATATTTAAGGCAGATCACGGTGAAACATTTCGTCCAACAAACAAATGGGAGAATTTGGAAGATGGACTTGACATCATCAACCTTGTCTGCATCAACGGTTACTGTGTTACCAGAATATCATGCACAGCAGGCGTTAAGGCCAGTACTTTTAACATGGCACTGGTTTTCCATCAACTCATTGCAGTAAGCTGTTGGGTTATGTCACCAGATTGCTGAATACAGTATATGACATTGGAAACATATCTCCTGAATTATGTCAGTCTACATTTATTGCAATCCTTAAAACATCAGGCGCGTTGGAATGTGCCTGAACATAAACTTCAACCAGCCAGGACAGAGTGCACAGAGATGTGAACATGGCCTACCTTGGAGATGCCCAACTGTTGAGTCACTTTCCTAGAGAAGCAAAAATCCCCAAAGTAGAGTCACTATCCTATTGAAGAGACAGATAATGATCCAAGTGGAAAAGTGCAACAATATGCAAACATGTCTGATATGAGTGTTTTTGATTGTGATTACCTGTTTCTGAGGATCTAGAACTGTCAGTAAGTATATTATATTTTGGTGTTATAATGCGATCAAGAGTCAGGTCTCAGTCAGATATGATTGAGCTACAGTATACAGTAGACGGTACTGCGTGCTTTCTGTTAGCGCCGAACGTTAGGTGGAGCTTGCAAAAATCGACATTCCACATTGTGCTAACGGCTTCGGGCGGAAGAGCGCAATTGGAAGGGTGCAAGCCTTATCCTGGTGCGAGAAAATGCAACCTAAAGACAAAATGTCATGGCAGGGCAGACCAGGCCCTAAGCCTTTTGTGGCAGCTGGTCTAGGATCGAAGCTCCGACATACAGTTAGAGCATTGCTTTGCTGATCCGGCACCTTATGTAGCCTGTCTTGTTCCAGATGTATAGGCGTTACCTTTCCTCTGGAGTGAACTAGGCAGGCCGAGATAGGGATCATGCTGCATGGACAATACATCGTCTCTGTATTTTAGCCCAGGCTTTGTGCTATGGAGAGGTATAACTCCATCCCTGGTCTTAACCGGTCTCGGAATGAAGTCGAGAGGTAGCAGTTACGGGTTATAAGTCCTTGTCAATTGGCGTAGACATGGGGCGCCACGGGTTGCCTCTGACAGTGGGAGACACCTACATGTTTCACTGATCAGCTACCACCCGCCTCAAGCTGGGCAGCCCCCGGACATTTGTATGCTGACCCGCCACAGCTTTCATGATTCAACGGGTGCTTGGGGTTAGGACAAAATCTGAATAGCAGGAAGTAAAACCAATGCACCAGCTATTACTAAAAATTAAAAAAATAAATAAAATAGAACCCTCAAGCTACGGCTTGCAACTGGAACGTACGTAAAAACATGGTAGCTCTCTTAAGAAACAAGGAAAGAACAACGCGTAACACTATCAGTGAGCTGAAGCATGCTAGGAAGAATGTGCAAAGGGCTGCCAGGCAGCATGCAAATGACTATTGGATGAAGTTGTGTGAGTCTATTGAAAACGCAAGTGATAAGGGAAACATCAGAAACATGTATGAAGAGAAAAAGAGAGCCTGTAGGTCCAATGATCGAAAGAATTGCACCACTGAAAATCTTAACTGGAGAAATCATCACTGATACGAGACAGCAGATAGATAGATGTATAGAGCACTATATGGAACAAGGGCGATCGGAGCGATAGTAACAACTGTACGGGTATCTCACTTCTGTGTATTGTTGGGAAAGTATTTGCCAGAAATTTTCTGCCATACTTCAAGTCCTGGGAGATCAAGTCTACCTCGAATCAAAGTGTGTCTTCCGACAGAACCGGTCTACCATTGATACGACATTCTCATTACGACAAATACCTGGAACAGAATCAACCACTATTTATTGTCTTCATCGATCTCACAAAAGCATTTCATTTGGTCAGTTATGAGGGTCTGTTGAAGGCACTAAAGAAGATTGGCTGCCAACCAACTTTTATGTCCATTGTGGAATCGTTCCACACAGGCATGAAGGGTATAATCAAGTTTGATTGTGCAACTTCAGAAGATTTTGAAATCAAGACTGGGGTTAAGAAAGGTTGTGTACTAGCTCCCACCCTCTTTAGAATATACTTTTCACTTCTACTGAAATATACCTTTCGTGATCAAGATGGTGGTATGTACATTCACTAACGCTCATGTTGCGGCCTCTACAATTCTCAGAGATTGAAGGCCAAGACCAAAATTAGGAGGGTACTGATCAGAGCGTTACTTGTTGCAGATGATGCTGCAGTTACGTCCCACTCTGTGGAAGAATTACAATGTCTACTATTTGCATTCTTGTCGGATACGTCGAGATTTATGGCTCAACCCCAAAGATATAAATGATGCAAAATCCTTTTTCCCAATGTGATCCTGCCCGTTTAATTAATTTAGCTGTACTGACTCAATTGGTTGAGACCAGAAATAGAGTTTTAGAGAACCAAGGAATACCTTCAGGAAATAATTGATAAAGTTGTATTGCCTTTATCCCCAAAACATCCTTTAAGTGGTTCCTTGCCTCTCCTCTACCAACTAATTAATTCTATCTAGGGTAGTTTAAAACATTTGACTATGACAAGTAAAATACAATCAATACATGACATGACCTCATTTTTTTATGATTTAATAAACACAAACATGGATATTGTAAATTGCATTCAAAATTAGAAATTCCTGTCATAAAATAAGGACATATACATACACAGTAAATATACAGAATTGATGTGCCAATTATAATTTGTATATTAACAGAGATATTCTTTTTTCAGTGGCATGTAATGCTAATCTTTTACTGGCCTGGTTGATCTGGAAAAAAGACAAACTGTCTACACTCAGAATTCTCCACTTCCACCTTTGGTAATCCCTCTGGCTATCACTTAATTGCTGTATTTTCTGTAGTCTTAGTGTCCCAGGTCTTAGTAGAACATAAGTTGGCTCTTGGTTTTATTTTCCATTGTTTTCGCAGGTAAATGTTTAAAGAAAGATTACCTCTCCTATGAGACAAATGGAATGGTTGCAGGTAGATAAGTTTCTGCGCTTCTCTATCAAGGGCCTCACTCAACAATGTGCTGACTCAACAGGTGCTGCATTCAATCTTCACCAAGTCAGATCTGGATTTATATGAATAAGATCACTACCTCATCCAAACAGGATGATTCGTACACTTCAGCGACAAGGTTTCCGAATCTGGGTGCGATGTTGTAGGCTGATGTTTCCTATCTTCATTTAAAATACTTATATTTAAATCTTATGTTTAGACATATTTCATCATTCCTTGCGCTCAGATCTTCTCCTCACCTTGTGCTGGGCTGGTTCACAAAACAGAACGTGTCCCGGTTGTTCACTGCTATTTATAAGGTGCCTTTTCCGGTTAACGTTTTTCATTGCCAACGGGTATATTAAATCTTGGATCGTACAATTGTGGAACAAACCATTCGGTTGCGGTGAACGCCGATTTTGTCGTCCTGGAAATATTTAATGTGATGTTACGTTTGTGAAAATATATCACATGGCTCCCCTCTCAGCCTGTTGTTCGCCTGAAGAACAGTAGCTTTGATCAAGCGTAACAAGCTTATATTTCCTCTAATCCTTTCTTCTCCCATTCTTTCTTCCCTCCTCTGATTCTTGTACATAATCTTCAATAGGATGTCGGCTGAGAAGTTCTGCTCCTACATTAATCCTTCCTCACAGCAATTGTTGGATCAAGTCTGTTAGAATTTGGCTTTGGCGTATAGAACAGGGTAAGTCTTTGACTCGCACAGGTGCTGGATCCTTCAACTTCATGTTGAATTCTACTAGATCTGTCATGTCCTAGCTTGTCTGTTAGTCTTCTTCTTCTTCTTCTTCTTCAGCTTTCCGAGCCATTGAGGTTCTTTGCTGCAAATACAATCCGTCTCTATTCGTCTCTCTGGTGGTCCTTCTCTTGCCAGTCGTTGATTCCAAGTGCTTGTAGGTCTGTACATGTATTATCTCTCCACCGTCTTCTTGCTCTACCTCGGGGTCTACGGTCATTTATTTCCTGAGTGTAAGCGAGTTTTGTTTCCCTATTATCTTCCATTCTTTCTATATGCCCCAGCCATTGTAGTCTATTAGCCTTCATGATACCAGTGATTAGCGGGGACTTAAAAAGATCATAAATGTCTTTGTTACTTCTTCTTTTCCACTCTCCACTTTGTGTATCCGTAATGGGTCTAAAGATGCGTCTTACAACTTTGTTCTCAAAGGTTTGTAGCAAGTCTTCGTCTCCTTTCGTTGTACTCCAGGTTTCAGAGCCATACAGCACAACTAGTCTGATCAGTGTTTTGTATATTGTGATTTTGGTGTTACGAGATAGCGCCTTTGATTTTAGTAGATGTTGTAGTGCATAGTATATCTTATTTCCAGAGTTGATTCTAGTTTGTATTTCTTCCCTTATGATGTTGGAGCAGTTGAAGATTGTACCCAGGTATTTGTATGTTTCCGTTCTTTTAATGGTCACATTATCTATTTGTATGTGGCCAGACTTTTTAGCCATTCCGTCTCTTGAAATTACCATATATTCTGTCTTATCTTGGTTGATAACCAGCCCCATCTGTTGGGCTTTTTCCTTTAAGTAAGTCAATATTTCCAATGTCTTTTGTTCACTTTGCCCTATAATATCTATATCATCTGTCTGTTAGTATCGCTGCATAATTCTCTAAGCGCTCTCGAATCTGCTGCTGCCGATCCGTCGTTAATGTTGAACTAATGTCCACATCTCGATGAGTCTTTTTGAACTGCACATAGTAGTGAACTCCCCTTGAGTTTCCATGTTCAACTTCTGTTGGTACGGCCATTGCTATCAAATGTGCTGTCTCGGTGGTGGGTCTCTCGTTGTACTTTTGTAACAGGTTGAGATGAAATATTTTCTCTTTCCCCTTTATAGAGATCTTTTAGTTTGTTCTGGAAATTCTCTCCTTCACTACATAAGGTCCTCCCCAACCGATCTGCAACTGATTTTGACTTGTGGGAAGAAGTACTTGCACTTTTTCTCCCACCTCTAACTCTATGTTGTTTGATTTCTTGTTGAAATCTCTCGTGATGGGCATTTCCTCTAATGTCGCTGGTGGTGTCCAGTTCTTTGGGGCTACTTTCTGACATTCTGGGCATGATTTGACATATCGTTGGATGCCCATGTTAATTCCATTCCAGTAGTAGTACGTTGAGATTCGTTGCATGGTTGCGTTGATTCCCATATGTCCGCTAAATGGCATATTATGTCCCATCTCAAGTATTTTGTTCTGTAAGTAGTTAAACCAACCAGTTGAGAATACCCATGTCCTAACTTTCCTGCCTTTCTGTGAAGAATTCAATTCTTCATGTAGAAATCACCCTTCCTAGGAGGTGTATGTGATTTTGACAACTTACGGAAGCACCTCCCAAGTGAGCTATCTGTTGCTTGGACTTGTTTTACATCTTCGGGTTGAAGATTTGCTTGTGTCGTAGTCATTGGAGTTTCCTTGGCCTGTTGGCGCGTAGTCACCGCTGATGCTATCATTGGCTGTACTGGTTCTCCTAAAAAGACGTAGCGACATCCGAGCATGACAGTTTAGATTCGGTCTTCTATGACCGCTGCTCTGATTTCTCCCGTAACATAGTGTGAAGTTATGCTGACCTTGGCCACAGGAAGTGTCATAGGTACGGAACTTTTCAGAAATCCCTGTATTTCGACGGATTCATCTGTAACTTGCACTGGATTTACCAATGAGGCTTGTACAATTACGTCGAAAAATAAACCTGTATCATAGAGACATTCCACTGTCCATCCGTTCAGGTTGACAGAGTATATGACTGGTAGTTTTGAGTTTGTGTTCTGTTGCGTGTCCATATTGGAACGAGCATTACGGTTCCTTCTCGCTGCTTTAGGTTTTACCGTACAGGCTGTGTTAAGAAGTTGAGGCTTCTTTCTGCAATCCTTTGTGTTATGAGTATGAGTTTTACAATGGCTGCAGTAGGGCTTCTCTCATTTGACCTGCTGGTTCTGTTTTGTAGTGGTCTTATTTGATTCATTCGATCCATTTGATTTGCTGGATTTTGGTTCTCTTTATCTTTGGTCTCATGGGGGAATTCGCGAGGAAGATTATTGGTATTTCGTTGATTACCTCCCGCCTCTTTCTGCGACTTTTCATATCTCTCTGCCAAAGTAATGATAGACTCCAATGTCTCAGCTCCATTTTGTGTTAAAAATGCTCTCATGTCCTGAGACATGTTCTGTTCGAGTTGACCTATTAGAATCATTTCTTGTAGATCCTGGTAGGTTTCCTCAAATCTATACATGGTACGCCATTTGTTTAGGTGGGATTTTAGTCGTTCTACGTATTGAGAAAAATTCTCTCTGGCTTCCTTTCGAAGAGTCCTGAACTGTTTCTTGTAGTTCTCTCCGTCTATCTCGAATCTGGCTAATAAGGCTTGTTTTAGGATGTTATAATTGCCCAACTCCTCCGGTCGTATCCTAGAAAATACTTCGTAAGAAATTCCGCGAAGTCCTTGTGACAATTTAACTGCCCATTTGGTCTCCTCCAATCCGCACGTCACACACATCCTCTCGAATCTTGATAAATAATTTTCGATGATGTCTGTTTGTTCGTTGAAAGCATCCAACGGAAAAGACATGGCATTTACTTGAACTGAAGCTGCTTCCCCTGGTGGATCAGCTGAAGATCTACTTTTATCTGTTGAAGGATTATGTTGGTTCATGATTTCCAGTCGTCATAACTCTGTTTCATTGTCCAAGTTCCTGATTTCCAGTTCATGTCTTCTTTCTTCTTGTTCTCTGTTTGCCTGTCTATCCTTCTCCTTATTTTCTAAGTCAACTTGCAGTTGCCTTTCCTCCATTTCCTTCTCAGCTTGTAGACGCTTTTCTTCCTTTTCCTTTTCAGCTTGTAGACGCTTTTCTTCCTTTTCCTTTGCAGCTTGTAGACGTTCATGTTTCTCGAATTTATCACTAACATACTGAGCTAACTCCTTACCTGTTAGCGGTGTCTGCCATTCTTACTTTTTTCTTGTCTTCTCTGAAGGTGAATACGCCTGTATACCTGGAAATAGACTTTAAGCAAAGCACGTATGTCTCATTAGAGTTAGCTACCTAACTTTATCAATATCTAATGATATGATAACTTCTGACTAGGTGAATGTTACTATCCTAACCTGCTATGTTCTACATTCTGATTAAAGAAATCCCGGACGATCCCCCAACTTGTCGGATACGTCGAAATAGATGGCTCAACCCCAAAGAGATAAAGGATGCAAAATCCTTTTTCCTAATGTAATCCTGCCCGTTTAATTAATTTAGCTGTACTGACTCAATTGGTTGAGACCAGAAATAGAGTTTTAGAGAACCAAGGAATATCATCAGGAAATAACTGAAAATGTTGTATTGCCTTTTATCCCCCAAATATCCTTTAAGTGGTTCCTTTCCTCTCCTCTACCAACTAATTATTTCTATCTAGGGTAGTTTAAAAAATTTGACTATGACAAATAAAATACAATCAACATGACTTAATTTTTTTATGATTTAATAAACACAAACATGGATTTTGTAAACTGTATTTAAAATTACAATTTCCTGTAATAAAATAAGGACATATACATATACAGTAAATATACAGAATTGATGTGCCAGTTATAATGTGTATATTAACAGAGATATGCTTTTTTTCAGTGGCATGCACTGCTAATCTTTTACTGGCCTGGATGATCTGGAAAAAAAAACTGTCTACACTCAGAATTCTCCACTTCCAGCTTTGGGAATCCCTCTGGCTATCACTTAATTGCTGTATTTTCTGTAGTCTTAGTGTTCCAGGTCTTAGTAGAACGATAGCTGGCTCTTGGTGTTATTTTCCACTGTTTTTGCAGGTAAATGTTTAAAGAAAGATTACCTCTCCTATGAGACAAATGGAATTGTTGCAGGTAGATAAGTTTCTGCGCTACTCTATCAAGGTCATCACTCAACAATGTGCTCACTCAACAGGTGCTGCATTCAATATTCACTAAGTCAGGTCTGGATTTATATGAATAAGATCACTACCTCATCCAAACAGGACGACTTCCAACACTTCAGCGACAGGTTTCCGAATCTGGGTGCGATGTTGTAGGCTGATGTTTCCTATCTTCATTTAAAATATTTATATTTAAATCTTATGTTTAGACATATTTAATCATTCCCTCAGCTCAGATCTTCTCCTCGCCTTGTGCTGGGCTGGTTCACAAAACAGAACGTGTTCCGGTTGTTCAATGCTATTTATATGGTGCCTTTTCCGGTTAACGTTTTTCATTGCCAACGTGTATATTAAATCTTGGATAGTACAATTGTGGAACAAACCATTTGGTTGCGGTGAACGCCGATTTTGTCGTCCTGGAAATATTTATAGTGATGTTACGTTTGTGAAAATATATCACAATTCTCTAATGCTTGTTCTGAATTTCTTTGAACAGTTAGCAAGAAGCGGACACAGATTATGTCACAGGATGCACACAGAGTACCATTTTACATATCTAGGATCAGTGGTAAATAGCAAACTAACCCTAGATCAGAAAATCAATATCAGGATTGGTAATGTAGCAACAACAATAGACAAGCAAATAGAATGAGTCTTGGAGAACGGAAAATTTACTGCCAAAACAAAAGGCCTTGTCTACCAAACCGGTGTTCTTAGTACTCTTCTTTATGGCAGTGAAGCCTGGTCAACTTACTCACACCGAGAGAAACGTTTAAACAGCTTTCATATGCAGTGTCTGTCAATAATAATTTGTATTAAGTTTAGTTTAGTTTAGTCGATGGATCAACATCACTGCACACGGTTGCAACCCATAAGTGCTCCGTTATTCTCCTAACCCAAATCTGAGTTTGGAGAAACTCAGCTCAGTGCTCGAACTCCGTAGCACCGGCGAGGATCATGAAAATACTTGGGTAGATTTTTAACTGGAAGTTTTGCGCGGGCAGCGCCGTTAGGCTACTCTTTTTCGATTTCCAACTGCAAAGGGATCTTTTACGTCGCAACAATACACAGGGGTGTCCGATCTTACTTTCCAGAGACCAGGAATTTTATTACTAGAAGTCCACGTGAAAAAATCCCGGTCATCGCCGGAGCTTGAACCCGAGACCTCCAGCACTCGAGGCGGACACCATACCTCGAGACCACGCAGCCCCCTCAGTTGTAAGTATTACGTATTAAGTTGTAAGACAAAATCGCAAATACTAAAGTATTGGAAATAGGTTGTGTGACTGTGTTTTCCATATCAGTCTTCGTAGACTTAGATGGATAGGACATGTTAGGAGGATTGGTGATGGTAGAATACCAAAGGGCATCGTTTTTGGTGAATTAAAGATGGGCAAGAGATCTCAGGGTCGGCCTCTACTACGATACAAAAATGTGTGCACATGATTGATAAAGTCACCGCTGAACGTGTTGTAAGAAGGGCAAATGTGAGAAATGGAATACACACATGATTGCAGATAAGTCACACACCGAACATGTGAGACAAAAGATGATGCATGATGGTGAGAATGACCATATGTTTGCATCCACTGTGGACAAACATTTACAACGCACATGTGCTTTATCAGTAACATTCGCCACCGCCATGGGTTGTATTATTAATATTATGCCTTCTGAAAGCACAATGTAACACACTATCGCCTGTCAAGATGGCAATATGTATTTGATGACTAATACACGTCTACCAAATATTGTTGATATGTTGTGTTGTACCTATACGCCATGTCTGTAATGTGTTGTGTCAGCTGTTGCCATGTTTGTATGCATGTTGTTGTGAGATATGTGTTCATGGTGTCCTTGCTGTGTTAGATATCCTATTTGTGTACCTTAAGAAAGTATACTATATTTGTGTGTTCACATCTTTCATTAAATTAGCTGGGTTGTCTATAGACCAATCTATCAGCCTATTAGCTGGACTCTCTATACACGCATCTATCAGTCTATCGCCTGGATTGCATGTCCATTTATCTATATGTCAATCTATCATCAGGGTTGTATCTATTTGCCCATTGATCAGCTCGGTTGTTTGGGTATCCATGTATCCATGGGTAAATGTTGATGATATTTCTGTTGTGTAATTTTCTTGTGAAAGGTAGTTGTCAGGAAATGATTGGTTGGTGGAAGACTCATGCAGAATAGATGTCTGTAAATGATTGGTTGTTTAAAGACACGTGAAGCATAGATGGCGGAAAATGATTGGTCATTAGAAGACACGTCAACATAGTTCGTCACCATGTGTTACTAGCCGTTCTTATTGTGCTAGCTAACACGTTTACCCGCCATTTCTGGAAGAGATCTGCTGCCTTACAGATTGCAATCATGGTAAATGTTATTTTGAAACAAATATAACCAGTATAATAATATTCAGTTGTTTATGTCTGTCTCTCTGTTGGTTTTCTCTGCCTCTTTGTCTGTCGTTTTTTTTTGTGCCTGAATTTGTGTCTGTATCTCTGTCTTTCTCACTATCGATTTAAAATTTACACGTTATCTGCCTCTTTCTGTATTCCTGTCTATTTGCCTAATCTTTTCTCTTTCTGGCTCTCTCTCTCTCTCTCTCTTCTCTCTCTCTCTCTCTCTCTCTCTCTCTCTCTCTCTCTCTCTATATATATATATATATATATATATATATATATATATATATATATATATATATATATATATTCAAAACAATGTTTTCCCGTGATGAATTTGAATAACGAAGACACAAACAATAGATTGCACGATTTATTGCCTGTATATATCCCTATTCCTCACTCTGTGTATCTATCAGTCTCAGTCTCTATATATGTCTTCCTCTGTCTCTCCCGATGCCGGTCTCTCCATATCTCTGTCTGTTTCTGTCTGCCTCTATACGAATGTCTCTTTGCAACTTTTCCTCCTTGATCTTCTTCTGCGCTTGACACATCTTTCAGAGGGTAGCAAAGAGAGAGTGAGGAGGAGAAGAGTAGACGAGGAAATGGTGTAAGAAGAAGACATAGAAATAGGAGGGCTCCAGGAGAATAAGACGAAAAGTGGAGAGACTAGGTTTCAACCATGTAAGAGTGGGATACTGGAACTGTCGTAGTGCCAGGCAGAGAGGTCCTGTATTGGAGAGGCAATATATTTGATTTTTATATCCCCATGCTCCAGGAGCTAAATACAGACAAATAGCATTGTCCTGGGTACGCTAGTTATATAAATCCTACTGGGCAAAAGAGACATGGGCAAGATCTGCTGGTGAAGGAAGGAGTGAAGAATGTGGTACTTGACTGGTGGAATTACAGTGTAAGAAAGGTCCAGGGTATACAAATGGAGATTGGTGGCTTAAGTTGGAACATCATAAACGTATATGCCACAGTGGACTGTTTTGTCAGAAAGACACACTGGGACTGGCTTAAGGAACTGGAGGAATTACCAGGTGATAGGCTACTCATATGTGGAGACTTCAATGCGAGGAACAGAGAATGGGACAGCAGTGGAGAAAACCGACAGGGAATTGCCCTTGCGAATGCCATTGTGGACTCCGATGTGGTCTGCATAGATGATGAGAGGCCGACTAGAATGACATTGAGGCCTGGCAATGCAGACACGGCTATTGACTTGGCACTTGTCTCCAAGTCATCAGTCCTTGATGTAAAGTATAATGTTTTGAATGACCATGGGAGTGATCACATGCCGAGTTCATTCCTGATCTATAAATCCAGGAATGTTAAGGCTGGGAGAACGAGCAAGACCTTCCGGTATGAGTGGACCTATTGTCTTCTTGGACGCCTTAGACAAGGGGCATGCAACAGGACTGTTAACACTCCTTTTTTGCAGCCCCCTGGTGGACCCCAGAAGTAGACCATGCTTGGAAAGCAAACAGAACTGCAGTGAAGCAGCTAAGGAAAGTGCCACAGATACCCCGAAGTGCACGAGAGGAAGCGGACACAGAGTGCAATGACAAGAAAGATAAGGCGGAGGTCTTCAAGCTTTGTGCTGCAGAAGCCAAAAAAGGCAAAATGGGAATGTTTCATGAAAGAGATTGGAGGTGATAAAACACTGCGAAAATTTTGGGAACTGCACAGCAAAAATATAAATAATGGATCGGCCTATGACAGTGGGAACAATTTATAGAAATGATGGTGTGTGCGTGACAACAGTCAAAGAGAAAGGGGAGGCGTTTCTCGAAAGATTTTAAGAGCAGACCAATTATAATGATGTGGACACAAGGGATGCAGTTAGAGAGGAGTTATGTCGCACCATGAAGAATATGTATTACGAAGAAATCATACGGGTTGAAGATTTTAAACATATTTTGAAAAAAATGGCAAAAGACACGGCACCAGGGCATGATGGGGTTAGGTATGGCCACACGAAGGGTTTGAGCGATGTAGGCCTGAAGGAGGTGGCCGACTGCTTTAACCAGAGCATTAGAACAGCATAAGTACCACAGGATTGGGTACACAGCTATCTCATCCTTCTCATAAAACCATTCAAGGATCATTGAAAGCTTAGCGCTTTAGGATCATCACTCTTCAAAATAAATTTGGGAATTTTAGAGAAGATAGTCGCTGTCAAGCTGCAAGAGAATTTGGAAAGGGGGAAGCTTCTGCCAAGAGGCGTGGGGAGCTACAGGCCAGGAAAAGATAACTGGTCAAATGCAACCACTTATGCCTTTGACGTTTATGCGGCGTTAAAGAGTAGACAGGAAACGATGTCGGCGGCGCTTGATCTCGAGGATGCATACAACCGAGTTAGATATACTATTTTGATGGAGAAGGGGGTCAATCCCTCGTTGGTGAAATGGATACCAGCGGTCCTGTATTCTCGTCGGGTTGCTCTCCATATGGGCGCATGGACCTCAGGGCCACAAATGTTAACCCCGAAACTGCCACAGGGATCTGCAATCTCACCTGTGCTCTTTAACGTGTATACGAAGCAAGATTGCACACCTATAGGCACCAGGGGTTGGAAGAATACTAACATTTGCAGATGATATTCTTGCATATAGGCAGGGGAGAGATAGGGGTAAAACCGCACAGAAGCTACACGCGACAGTAGACAAAGTGATTGATGGTGCACTGAAATGAGTGCTGTCATCCACCCGGAAAAGGCGTCCTGTTTTATAGGTGCTTTCTGGACAACAGAATTGTAAGTGCTGATGTCCCATGCCTCACTATAGATATTAGAAACGTCAACAGGTGTGAGCAGGTGGTGGATTGGACTTGGGAGCAGCCGACAGATAGTTGTTGGTTATGGTTTCAAGTCAGTGACGGTGGGCAGAGGATCTCTCAGTAGAGACAATGGCTACGGTCATCCGATCAGTATGGTCACTGCCAGGAAGGAAGAATGGTAGACTTCCCTCCTTATTGATTCCCGGGCAGAGGAGGCTCGTCAGCCTTGGTTGGTATCTCTTCTAAGAGAAGGAACTCTAAATCTCAAACCTCCGCTGCCTTGCGGGTATACCCATATGGGAAAGGCTTCGGGAGTAAACCCTGAGGACAAATCTAGAGATGGAGTCCCTAAGGCAGTTCCATGTTGTAAACAACATAGTTCTGGCAACTCCTGCGACGGCACCGATGCCAAGTTGCATTGGCTACTGCCTTTCCCTTGGTCAACATCGGCGACGTGGAGAGGGGGAACTTGCTACTGGGCAACAGCTGGTTCTCCGATTCCCATTGCCCAGGCTTGTGCCCTGAAGAGGTCACTTCAGCACCGCGTAAAGCGGTGACACAACACGGGAAGTAGCATTTGCCGGTTATAAGTCTTAATGCTCGATTGGCGTAGAGCAAGGCGCCAGAGGCTACTTCCGACGGTGGGAGAGATCATCGTATCTCACTAGACAGCTACCACCCGCCTAAGCTGGGCAGCCCCCAGTCAATAAGGTGTTGTCTCGCCACGGTTCATCTGCTCCTGAGGGTGTGTGGAGCTTAGGGGGAAATCCTGACACATGGACCGCAATCTATACACCTAACAGCAAGAAAAAAACAAAACAACCGGCCCTAAGGCTGGGAACATGGAACGTAAGAACCATGACCCCTGGCATCTCAGACGATCTAAATGAGATTGTGGATGCCCGCAAAACTGCAGTGATAAACAACGAACTGCTAAGACTGGGGATAGACATTGTCGCCCTGCAAGAGACCAGACTCCAAGAATCTGGAAGCATCAAGGAGAGGGACTTCACTTTCTACTGGCATGGCAAGCCGTGCGGAGAGACCAGGGAGCATGGAGTTGGCTTCGCTATCAGAAACAAGCTGCTCAATTCCATCATACCACCAAGTGATGGCACTGAAAGAATATTGAAGCTCCAACTCCAGACAGAGGCAGGCCCAGTTAGTATTATAAGCGTTTACGCCCCAACACTAACTGCAGCATCAGAATCTAAAGACAAGTTCTATGACGACCTTAGCAAAGAAGTCAGTGAAACACCAGAGAAACAACATCTTTTTATCCTGGGGGATTTCAATGAAAGGGTTGGCTCCGACCTCGAATCTTGGCCTTCATGTCTAGGACAGTTTGGCGTTGGGAAGATCAATGACAATGGACAACGTCTCTTGGAATTCTGCAGCCACCATAATCTGTGCGTGACCAACACCTTCTTTGACACGAAACCTCAACATAAGGTGTCATGGAGGCACCCCAGATCAAAGAACTGGCACCAACTCGACCTGGTGCTCACTAAACGCAGCAATCTCCGCAATGTATGGCTGACTCACAGCTATCATAGTGCTGACTGCGACACCGACCATTCACTCGTCTCCAGCAAGGTGAAGATAAAGCCAAGAGAATCTACAGAAGCCGAACAGAAGGAAGACCACGCATTGACACCAGTGGCACCCAAAATAAAGAGAAGGTCAACAAATTCATGCAGGCTCTAGCGGATACTCTGCCCGGCCCCACAGACGGAGATTCCACCGAGAGATGGAGTCATTTTCGCGACACCATCTACAATACAGCACTATCAACATTTGGCAAGAAGCAAACTAAGTCAACCGACTGGTTTGAAGCACACTCTGAAGAGATGCTCCCAGTCCTGGAGATAAAGAGACATGCATTCTCGATGTATAAAACATCACCTTCAGACAAAACACTGCAGGCATTGCGAACGGCCAGAAATAGAGTACAACAGATGGCAAGAAGATGTGCGAACAGGTACTGGCTACAGCTCTCTGCTCAAATTCAAACTTGTGCAGACACTGGAAATATAAGAGGAATGTATGAGGGCATCAAGCAAGCTGTCGGTCCATCAAAAAATAAGATGGCCCCTTTACGATCAACTGAGGGGGTAATCATAAAAGATCGAGCGAAACAAATGGATCGCTGGGTAGAACACTACTCAGAGCTATACTCAGTGGATAACACTGTCAGCGAAGAAGCTCTGGAAGCCATCGATCAACAGTCCGCCATGCATGCCTTGGATAACGAACCTTGCCTCACAGAAATCAGCGAAGCACTAGACTCTCTCAAATCCGGCAAGGCACCTGGAAAAGATAGTATTCCACCTGAAATTTTAAAATGTAGCAAAGAAACAATCATCCCAGAACTGTATGCAATATTACAGCTCTGCTGGAGAGAAAAATCAATACCACAAGATATGAAAGACGCAAACATCGTTACCCTTTATAAAAACAAAGGCGACAGAAGCGACTGCAACAACTATCGCGGCATTTCCCTTCTCAGCATTACAGGCAAGATTTTTGCCAGAGTAATCCTTAAAAGATTACACATTCTTGCTGAAAGAATCTACCCCGAATCGCAGTGTGGATTTAGACCCAACAGGTCCACCATCGATATGATTTTCTCACTACGGCAGCTCCAAGAGAAGTGCAGAGAACAGAGGAAGCCATTATATATAGCCTTCATCGACCTCACAAAGGCATTTGACCTCGTGAGCAGAAGCGGCCTTTTTAAGGTCCTTGAAAAGGTTGGATGTCCACCCACCCTTCTTAGTCTCGTGAAATCATTCCACGAAAACATGCAGGGGACCATTTTATTTGACGGCTCAACATCCCAGTCATTCAGCATCAGCAGCGGAGTAAAGCAGGGATGCGTGCTTGCTCCTACACTCTTTGGTATCTTCTTTGCTGTTCTCTTAAGGCAAGCATTTGGGACTGCCACTGAAGGTATATACCTCCACACAAGATCTGATGGCAAACTTTTTAACCCATCAAGACTCAAGGCAAAGACCAAAATAAGACCAAGATGCGTAAGAGAACTACTTTTTGCAGATGATGCAGCACTGACTACTCATACAGCAGAAGATCTCCAAAGGCTCATAGATCGTTTTGCAGCTGCCTGCAAAGACTTTGGGCTCACCATTAGCCTAAATAAAACACAGGTGATGGAACAAGATGCTGATGCGTCTCCGTCAATCAAAATCTCTAATTATGAATTGAAAGTCGTCCACGATTTTGTGTATCTGGGATCGACAATATCAGATAATCTTTCATTAGAGACAGAAATCGACAGACGCATCGGAAAGGCAGCCACAACATTTTCAAGCCTAGCTAAAAGAGTTTGGGAGAATAATAGACTAACAGAGCGTACAAAAGCTCAAGTATATAAAGCTTGTGTTGTTAGCACACTACTCTACGGGTCTGAATCCTGGACCCTGTACTCAAGACAGGAAAGGAAGTTGAATTCCTTGAATTCCTTCCACATAAGATGTCTGAGACGTATCCTGGGCATAACATGGAAAGACCACATAACAAACAAACAGGTGCTTGAAAGAGCAGATATTACCACAGTGCACACCCTCCTCAAGCAGAGACGCCTCCGGTGGTTGGGCCACGTATCTCGAATGGAGGATGAACGTATTCCCAAAGAGATCTCCTTTACGGAGAACTAGCCACAGGAAAGAGGCCAACCGGAAGACCCCAAATGCAATATAGGGATGTGTGTAAACAAGATATGAAAACCATTGGAATAGATCCAGACACGTGGGAGAGAGTTGCAACAGACAGATGCTCCTGGAGAAGAGATGTACGAAACGGACTGGTGCTCTTTGAGCGCAATCAGATCCAAAAAACTGAGGAGAGACGGCACAGGCTCAAAGAGCAGTCACTTACTGCGGGACTTGCCTCGTCTCACAGATGCGGAAACTGTGACAGAGATTGTCATTCTCGAATTGGACTATACAGTCACCAGCGGTGCTGCCAGGCACCTCCCAAGCGGCACAACTCTATAGTCCTTCAGGACTGAAAGAGGCCTACTACTACTACTACTACTACTACTACTACAACAGAGAGAACAAACTGAAGTATCTGGGAAACGCATTTGACAGGAGCCTGTCCTTCAAGGGTCATGTGGAGATGGTTGTGACAAGTTCTCAAAGGGAACTCAATGCACTTAAAACTATGCTTTTCGTTCTATACCAGCGCTTGATCATCTCAATGATTGATTATGGACTAGGACTGATCACTGTCTCAAAGAGTCAGCTTGTGAAGTTAGAGCGCATACAGAACGATGCTATGCGGGTCATTCTGGGATGCACCAGAGACACCCCCCCCCCTAGTATGAATGCGTAACATCATTAGTTTACCGACTGTTGCAGGTAGGCTCAAGGTGATGCAGGCGAAGGCATACCTCAGAGTAGCTGCATACACAGATCGCCCTTTGCATGAGGTATGAGTTAAGGGTCAGCGACTGATAAGAGGGAAATCATGGATGGCTTAGGCGGAGGATACAATCAGACATGTGTGTATCTTGGAGAACATTACGCGAGGAGAAGAGTGGGTCAGAGTGCCAGCGGAGCAGTCAGACTTGTGCAGAGTTATAAACACACTGAGCCGGGAGTGCAGGGAGTGGCCAGCAGGGGTCACGGAAGTGGAAATCCAGCATCTAATTCAGGATAATGCTCGCCCGGGTGATGTGATTATCTACACAGATGGTTCGGTGTTGAGAGGTAGGAGAAGTGCCTGGGGGTTCACAGCAAAATCTAAAGGTCGATGTTTGGTGCAGGAGAGCCTGGCATATGATACCACAACATCTAGCTTAAGAATAGAGGTGGAGGCGGTCACTGCAGCTTTTCGCTGGAACGAGAATACGATACACACACATACACATCGTGATTGTAACTGACTCACAAAGCATGCTGAGGAAGGTGAGGACCGACATGCATCATGCATAGTGGCTTGCTTCACTTCGGAGGTCACGGGTGGCAAGCATCGCCAGGATCATTTCCCCGGGGCATGCCGGTGTTCTGAGGAATGAACAGGCGGACAGATTGGCTGGCTCTTCAAAACTTGGTGGAGTATTGATGCATGACAAGGAAGACGTGGTTGCGGCCTTGTGGGAGCACGTGTACACCTCAGAGGAGCAAATGGATCATCATGGTCTGGCAAGAATGAGGTAGCGAGGAGTGACGAGGGGATCTGGCCGATGCTCGACGCTCAGAAGAAAGGCAAGACGTACTTATAATCAGATTGCTACTGGTACTATTGATGTTGGAACTCGTTGCTGGCTGCTGAGGATGGGGACGGAGCACCAATTGGAATATCCCGAATGATGTGATGTTGGTTCCTAAATCAATCAATGAATCAATCAATCTATGAATCAATAAATCAATTAATTTTCTTCTGTTGCAGTATCTTTGCACTTAACATGCTATTTCATATTGTTATGCATGCTCCAGTTTCATGTTATTATGTTTACTATTACCTCAATTCAGTATGCAAAATATGAAAGCTTTGTTTTTACTTATTGTATACTGATTATGACCATGCTGGTTTTTACCTATTCATATCATTCCGCATTAGCTTTATCATACCTTAATATGTACACTGTTATACATTTCCATTGTGTGTGGATACTCCTAGCTGTTGTCAGTGAATGTGTATGTGTGTAGGTTAGAATGTGTGTGTTTGTGTTTGTAAGGGTGACTGATTGTGTACAGGAGTGAGTGTGTGAGTATTTGTGTGAATGTCTTTATCTATACGTGAATATATATATTGGCGTGCGCGCGCGCGCGCGCGTGTGTGTGTGTGTGTTTGTGTGTTTGTGAGATGGAGAGAGGGAGACAGAGAGACAGAGGGACAGAAAGCCAGACCGACAGACACACATAATGTATGAATGTACGTATGAGTGAATGTTTGTTAGTGGGTTTATGATTATAAGTGCGTAAGTGTGTATGTTTGTAAGGGAGTATGTGTGGGTGTGTAATTATGTGGGTATATGACTGTGTGATTGTCTGTGTAAATGTTGTGTGTGGGGGTGGTGTGTGTGTGTGTGTGTGTGTGTTTGTGTGTGTGGTTATGTTTTATCATGTGTCTATGCATGTCTTGGTGTATGTGTTTAAATTTATGTACATGTGTATTTATTTATGAATGTAGGACAGAAATTGAGTCATGCATTATGATATTCCATAATTTCAAAGTAAATACAATCAATCAATCAATCATGTGCCGTGCCGGAAAGCGTGGGCGGCCATGACACCCCATTTCACTCAATCACCAGAGTCGTGGATCAGCTCAGTGTTCCTGTCTCGACCATGCCATGTGGCCAAGCAATCCAGTATTTACTTCTCTGCCTTCACCTTGGTCTGTTCCCTTCGATCTTGCCAGTTGTCACTAAGTTCTCCAATCCATTTCTTCTCATAACATGTCCAAACAATTTTGACTGTCTGCGTATAATTTCTCTAATCAATTTACGATTTTCATTTGTCTCATGTAGTACTTGGTCATTGGTTTTTCTGTATGTCCATGATATTCTTTGCATTTTCCTCAGGAACTACATTTCTGCAGCCACCAGATGTTTTTAAGCCTGACTGCCCATTGTCCAAGTTCGACATCCATACAAAAGAACAGGCTCTATGTAGCATTTCAACATTCAACGACAAAATAACTGACTCTGAAATCTCTCTTAAAGGGTTTAAAGTAAATCGAAGAGACGCAAATCAAAAATTAGAGACAGGTGTTGCTGTATACATTTCCAATTCTCTCAACTGTTCCCGTAGAAGTGATCTCGAGTCAGTAGAGATAGAATGTGTTTGGTTAGAGGTGAAGCCAGTCAGCCAGCAACCGTTTCTCATTGGATACCTATATCGGAATCCATGTGCTGGTTGATATGACTGTTTTACTACAATGATGGATAGAGTGTTTACAGGTAGAGATGTCATGATACTTGGTGACTTTAACATAGACATTACTAAATCCAACCAGACATGGGACGATATGACAAAATCATTCTATCTTACAATTTCAAGCAACTAATAAACCACCCCACAAGGGTTACAGACACCTCCTCAACTATACTTGATCATATATATTTTACTTAGTGACCATTACCCAATATGTTGTACGTGGTCGAAAATGGGGTGCAATACTCCTAAAAATAAACACTTAAGCATCAAATTTAGAAATTTTAAAGCTCTCAATCAAAATTTATTGTTAGACGACTTAAAAAATGCAGCACTTGAACATGTTTACCAACTTCCTGATCCAGATGATGCACTAGCTTACTGGACAAAGACAGTCTAAAATGTATTTGATAAAACATGTGCCAGTCAAAGAAGTTCGAGTCAAGTATCAACATAACTCCCCATGGGTCACTAGCGAAGTTCTCGAAATCATTAGAGAACGAGATACGGCACACAAAAATAAAGATTCTATCAATTACCGCAGACTAAGAAATAAAGTTAAATATGAAATTCGTAGGATAAAGAAAGATCATTTCAAACATTTTATTGTATATAAATCAAATAACACAAATATATGGAAGGCTATTAACTTGCTAACCAACAAGAAACACGCTTTAGAGTCAGCAATAACAAACACTATAACATGTGAGGATTTCAATTGTTTCTTTCATTCAGAAATAGAGAATCTAAAGTCCTCAATATCAGACTCAGTATGAAAGTTAAGTTCGGTGTCATCATTCTGTGAAGGGAAGTGTTCTAGAAATATTCCGCCTGGGATTCCCTAGATATCTGTTATATAATTTTTTCTCAAATCTCAACGCAACAAATTCTGAAGGTCTAGATGGTATAAGTAATAGAATTCTTCGGTGTGCTGCACCAATCATTAGTGAGTCCTTAACGTTCATATATAACCAGTGCCTGTCCAAAAACTATTTCCCATCTGCCTTTAAAGTTGCTAAGGTGTATCCTCTACTTAAAAAATGGCTCAACTGATAGTAGCGTCTTGGATAATTATAGGCATATCTCCTTGCTATCGTCGCTATCAAAGCCTTTAGAAAAATACACATATATAAAATAACATTACGCCATTTAATTAACAACGATCTAATAAGTGTCAGTCAATCTGGGTTTCGACCTAAATATTATTGCCACAGTGTCCTTACAAAAATGACCGATAACTGGCATCTTTGTATCAGTATGGAGCAGTATTTGTAGATTTTTTTAAAAAGCCTTTGATATGGTAGATCATGATATTTTAATTAGGAAATTAAAACAAATGAAGACTAGCACCAATATGGTGAATGTAATTACGTCATTTTTATCCGACAGACAACAAGTAGTGTCCTTCAATAACTGTCTATCAAGATCCACACAACATAATATTGGTGTGCCTCATGGGTCAATACTAGGTCCGCTGCTTTTTGCAGTTTATATTAACGATCTTCCTTTATATCTCAATACTTCGTGTGATCTATTTGCGGACGACAGCATTATATACACTAGTCAAGAGAATCGTAGTGACTTTGAGAGCTCTTTACAAAACGAACTTGAGCTACAGACCCTAGCCATAACTGGGGCACCGCTCGAAATCAACTTGGGCACGTTACCCGCAATTAATGTAAATGAACATAAACCATTAGGTCTTTTAATTGACAGACATTTAAACTGGAGCTCTTATGGTCACGTCCTCACCAAGAGAATAGCACAAAAAGTTTACCAACTTGCTAAAATTCAGCACTTCTTGGATGCAATCACATGAAAAATATTCAATGCATCCTATACCCAATCACCTCTCGATTGTTGTTCCACAGTCTGGGATGGTTGCACTAAATCTAATATGAAACGACTGTGTTTGCTTCAAAACCGCGCTATACTCACTTTGAAAGTAATACAATTTACAGCCATCTAAGACTTCTACCACTTCGAAAGCATATCCGTTTTCATCATCATCATCAAGTGCCATGCCGGCTGGCGTAGGCGTTCATGGCTCTCCATAGATCTCGGTCTTTGGTTTTCTGGATCAACTCTGCTGCTGATATTCCTCCATACCATCGTCTCAATCCATCCAGCATCACTTCTCTTGGTCTACCTCTGCCTCTCTTCCCCTCGATCTTTCCAGTTGTTACGATGTTCTCCAATGCCTCTCTTCTCATCACATGACCGAGGAAAGCTGTTTGTCTCTGTCTTATTGTTGTATATAATGTTCTAGTTTCATTAGCCTGTTTCAGGCAGTCGTCGTTAGTTACTCTGGCAGTCCGAGGAATTCGCAACATTCGTCTCAGGAACCACATCTCTGTTGCTTCTAATTTCTTCTTAATTTGTTCATTTACATTCCAAGATTCACTGCCATACAGCAAAACTGGTTCTACATAGCATTTCAGCACTCTCTTTCTTACATTCAGTGACAGTGACTTATTGCATAAGATACTCTTCATTTTCTGAAATGCGGCTTTTGCCTGCCCTATTCTGCTCCTAATCTCTGTTGTACATCTTCCATCTGATGTTATAAATGCCCCTAGGTATCTAAAATTATCAACTTGGTTAAGGATTTTCCCTTCTATTTCTATGTCACATTTTGGTGTCACCATTTTCTTTGATATTACCATTGTTACTGTTTTCTTGATATTTAAGGAGAGTCCTTTCCTTGCACTCTCTGTTACTACAACGTCTAATAATTGTTGTAGGTCTGTTGAATTATCCGCCACCAATACTGTGTCATCTTCATAGCGTATATTATTTATATTATAACCTCCAACTAGTATTCCTGGCATCTCTTTGATCGCTCTCATTATTATTTCGCTATACAGGGAGAAAAGATCTGGTGACAAGACACACCCTTGTCGTACTCCTAGCTTTATCTGTTCGTAACTACCCTCTTTATTTCCCATTTTAATTGCTGCTACTTGGTTCCAGTAAATATTCTTTATTATTCTTAAATCTTTTCCATCAGTGTTGATATCTTCCAACATTTTAATCAGTTCATCATGTTTTACTTTTTCAAATGCCTTAGTATAATCTATGAAGCACAAATATATGTCTCTCTGTTTCTCTATTGACCTTTCTATTAGTGTCCGTAATGTATAAATTGCATTGTTTGTGCCCTTTCCTTCCATAAATCCATACTGTTCTTCACTAATTTCCATTTTTATTTTTTTTTGGTTCTTCTCATTATGATTCTGAATAGAAGCTTAGTGATATGGTTTATAAGGTTAATTGTACGAAAATCTTCACAATCAATTGCTCCTGATCTTTTTGGTATAGCTATAAATACAGATTTCAGCATATCACTGGGTAAATATCCACTGCTGTAAATATCATTCAACATTTTGGTTAATATATCTACTCCAAATTCTCCCAATACTTCTAACTCTTCTATTGTGATTTCATCTGGCCCAGCTGTTTTTCCTTTCTTCATACGTTTCATAGCGTCAGCGACTTCTTCTTTCAGAATAGGTGGACCTTCTAAGTTACTATCTTCTGTTAATTCTTCCCTTTCTCCTTCATATAATTCTCTTATATACTCATTCCACCTCTTCATTATAGCATCTTCCTCTAATATTATCTTTCCTGTTTTTGATTTCAAACACCCTGTATTTATTCTTATTTTTCTTCCTGTAAGCTCACTGATTTGTCTGTGCATATGTTTTGTATCTTTAATGGAATTTAATTCAATTTTTTTGCATTGCTCGTTTAACCAACTTTCTTTAGCCTTCCCACATTTATCTTTTATTTCTTTATTTATCTTAGCGTATTCTTGTTTGTCATTTTTACTCTGTTTTCTTTAGTCCATCAGTTTTAAGATATCTTCATTCATCCATTTTTTCTTAGTTATTTTGCCTCTCTCCGGTAATACTTCTTTGCTAGTTTGATGAATGGAGTCCCTTAACATTTCCCATTGTTCATCTATACTCTGTATTTTAGTTATTGCATTGTACCTATTTTTCACAGTCACTCTGTATTGTTCTTGCATTTCTTTATCTATTTTCCGAACCTCTTTATTAAGTCTCATGTTCTTAACCATTTTTTCCCCTCTCTTTAATCTCACTTTTATTTGTCCTCATAGTGGTACATGATCACTAGTACAGTCAGCACCAGGCATTGTCTTTACATTAATTAAAGCATTTCTAAATCTTTTATTAATTAGTATGTAGTCAATTTGGTTGCGTATTTTCTTATCAGGGCTTATCCATGTGTACAGTCGTCTTTTATGGTGTTTAAACCATGTGTTTCCAATGATCATATCATTGATATTTGCCCATTCTATTAGCTTTTCCCCTCTTTCATTTCTTGTACCTAAACCATAATTCCCCACTACATCCTCCATTTTTCCCTTTCCTTCTTTTGCATTAAAATCACCAAGTATTATCTTTATTTCGTGTGATCCAATTTGAGCCATCGCCATTTCTATTTCGTCGTAAAAGTGTTGTATTTCTTCATCACTACTGCTTGCTGTTGGTGCATATACTTGTATAATATTTATGTCTATTGGTTTGCCTTTGATTTTTACCATAATAACTCTATCTGAAATACACCAGTATCCATTAATTGACTTGGCTGTTTTTTCGTCTAATATTATTCCTACACCTTTTTCATGTGTATCCCCTCCAGAATAAATTATTATGTGATTGTCAGCTATAATTTTGCCCGATCCCTTCCATCTCATCTCACTAACGCCTAGTATATTCATTTTCATGCTATCCATCTCTCTTAGAACATTGGTCAACTTTCCTAGCTCATTTAATGTCCTAACATTCCATGTTCCTACTATAAATTTATTTATTTTAGTTAAGATTTTGTCATCAGTAGCTGGATGACGGTCTGGTGTCACCTGTGGCTCATGACTGTCCCTACCGGAAGAGGATGCCCTAAGACAGCCATTAACGTCCTTCACTAACTTTGATATATGTTTTGCCATGAAGTCTTGGGAAGATAATGTGGTGGTTTCCCCTTGACTTCTACATTCACATGGTGGTCTTTTTACCTCTGCCTTTGACAGCCATTTCCGACTGTAAGGACAAGTGAGTGCCCTGCTCTGCTCAGCTGCAGAGTTGTCCACTTATCCCGGTGGATACTCGGTCCCCAGAGCTGTGTTAGCCACACCGTAGTGTGTTTCCATCCTCTACCGCGGGGAGATGCAGTTGGGATTTTCCCTTCATAAAATTATGGTCTCTGACCAAAACTCTCCAGTACTTTTACTTTTACTTTTTTTTATATCCTTTTAAACAAAGCCAAATAAGGGAGTAAAATTATATCTGAATATACCCCAGAGTATCTTCTAACGTTAATGCAATCTAATGCAATGAACAGCAAGCGCTTAAATTTATTACAGGTTCCGAAGCCTAGATTGGGCTTATACAAAACTTGTTTCACGTATTATGATGCCCACTTGTAGAATAGTCATCACCAGATCTGAAAACGCCAATGAGACCCTACACATTCAACCGAAAACTCTGTTAATACTTACTTCAAACCGACTATATACCTCCATAAGCCACCTTCTAGTATAATTTTTTCACTATCATTCTTCATTGTGTGTGTGTGTGAGTGAGTTGGTGAGAGAGTGAGTGAGAGAGTGACTATGAGACAGAGCGAGTGAGAGAGTATGCATGCGCGTTTGCCTGAGTGAGTGTAAAAGTGAGTGAGTGTGTGCAAGTATTGTGAGAAATTGAGTGAGAGAATGAGTGAATGTGAGAGAGAGGTTGTGTTGTGTGTCTGCCTGTCTGTGTGATCAATCAATCATGTGCCAAGCCGGAAAGCGTGGGCGGTCATGACTCGCCATTTCACTCGATCACCAGTGTCGTGGATCAGCTCAGTATTCTTGTCTCGTCCATGCCATGTGGCCAAGCCATCCAGGTATTTTCTTCTCGGTCTTCCTCTTGGTCTGTTCCCCTCGATCTTGCCAGTTGTCACTAAGTTCTCCAACCCATTTCTTCTCATAACATGTCCAAAAAATTTTGACTGTCTACGTCTAATTTCTCTAATCAGTCTACGATGTTCATTTGTCTCCTGTAGTACTTGGTCATTGGTTTTACTGTCTGCCCATGGTATTCTTTGCATTTTCCTCAGAAACCACATTTCTGCAGCCATCAGATGCTTTTTTAGCTTGACTGCTCATTGTCCAAGTTTCACATCCATACAAAAGAACAGGCTCTATGTATCCCCTTAACACTCTTTTTCTCGTTTCAATTGACATCTTTTTATTGGTCAGAATGTTTTTCATCTTGCTATAGGCTACTTTCGCCATGGCGATTCTTGTTCTAATCTCTTCAAGGCATCTCCCATCAGATGTTATAACTGTTCCAAGATAATTGTACCGATTCACTTGTTGAAGAATATTTCCATTTACTCGTATATTACATTGTGGCACTTCTTCCTTCCTACTGATCTGTGTGATAGAGTGAGAAAGTGAGTGAGTGAGTGTGACTTAGAGAGTAAGCGAGTGAGTGAGTGAGTGAGTGAGTGACGGAGCATGAGTGAGTGTGTGAGAGGGAATTTGTGGGTATGTGTGTATGTGCGAGAGTGAGTGAATGTGACAGCGAGTGAGTGTGTAAGAAAGAGACAGTGGGTTAGTGAGAGAGTGCACAGGAAAATGAATGAGTGAGAGTGACTGAGTGTGTGTGTCTGTTTGCTTGTCTGTGTGTGCGAGTAAGAGAGTGGGTTAGTGTGGTTTAGAGAGTGAATGAGTGAGTATGTGTGTGTGTGTGTGTGTGTGTGTGTGTGTGTGTAAAAGAGGGCGAATGTGAGAGTGAGTGCGTGTCTGTGTCAGTGTTTTTTAGAGAGTGAATGAGTGAGTATGAGTGAGAGGGAGACTAAGAGATTGAGTGTAAGTAGGAGATTGAGGGAGAGTGAATATGTGAGTATCTGTGTGTGTAAGAGAGGGCGAGTGTCAATGTGAGTGCGTATAACCGAGCAAGAGAGAGAGAGAGAGAGAGAGAGAGAGAGAGAGAGAGAGTGAGACAGACAGACAGACAGACAGACAGACAGACAGACAGACAGACAGACAGAGGGAGAGAATGAGACAATGAGAGAGTTAGTGTGTTAGTGTGCGTGAAAGAAAAATAAATAGAGAGAGAAAGAGAGAGAGAGAAAGAGAGAGAGAGAGAGAGAGAGAGAGAGAGAGAGAGAGAGAGAGAGAGAGAGAGAGAGAGAGAGAGAGAGAGAGAGAGCTGAGCGCAAGCATGTCATTATGTCATATGTTGTTTCTGTATCCTCATCTTTCATATTAACATTTTTACTGCCAATTGAATTTAACATGCACTCTTATTTCATCATGTTTATGTCAATTCCAGGAGTTATCTTACTGAATTACACCATTTTTTTTTTTTTTACGTTACACAATGTAAATTTTCCTCACTATTTTCTATATTTTCCATTTGATTCCCATTGTTTCCAAATTTGGAATGTTCTTGTAAGGATGCTTATGATAGTCGACAGTGTGTGCGTGTAAAAAGTGTGGGAGTTTATTCATATTAATTTAGTGATTATGTGCTGCAGCGTGTATGTATGTGGATGGATGGGTGTGTGTGTGTGTGTATATATATATATATATGTGTGCGTGTGTGTGTGTGTGGGTGTGTGTGTATGTGTTTATATATGTTGATGTGTGTGTGTGTGCATGTGTGCATGTCTGTATGTGTGTATAGGTGTATATGTATATACATGTGTGCATGTCTGTATGTGTGTATAGGTGTATATGTATATACATGTGTGCATGTCTGTATGTGTGTATAGGTGTATATGTATATACATGTGTGCATGTCTGTATGTGTGTATAGGTGTATATGTATATACATGTGTGCATGTGTATGTGCTTGTGTGTGCATGTCTGCACGTGTGTTTATGTGTGCGTACATGTGTGTTTGTATGTATGTGCATGTGTATATGTGTGTACGTGCGTGTGTATGTGTGTGTATGTTCGTGTATGTATGCGTATATGTTTGTGTGTATATGTGTACATACATTCAGTGTATGCTAAGGAGTATGGGTGTGTATGAGGCAATTGTGTATGTCTGGGGGATGTGTGTGTGGGGGATGTATGTGTGGAGGGGTTGAGTGTGGGTGGATGGGTGATGTGTGGGTGGGTGAAGGGATGCGTGGTTGGTGGGGGGGGGGGGGGGGGGTGTAGGTGAGGGATGTTTGGGTTATAAGTGGAAGTGTGGGGGTGATGGTGGTTGGAGGGTTGTGTGGGCGAGGAATGTGTATGTGGCTGAGTGGGTGAGGGGTGCGTGGGAGATTGTGTGGGTTGGGGATGAGTATGTGATGGGTGTGGTGGATGGGTGTTGGGATGTGTGTGTGGGTGGAGGATATGTCTGTGTGGGTGTGTGTGTGGGTTGGGTAATTGCGGGTGGGTGGATGGTGTATGTCTGGGTTGTGAGTGTTTGTAGGTGGTGATGTGTGGGTGAGTGGGAAGATGTGTGTGGTGTGGGTGAGTGATGTGTGGGTGGGGATGTGTATGGGGAATTCATGTTGGGGATGTGTGATGAGAGTGGTGGATGTGTATATGAGTGGGGTGGGGTGTGGCAGGAGAGATATGTGTGCGTGAGGCATGTGTGTGTGGGTAGGTGGGGTAAGTGTGATTGGGTGTAGAATGTGCTGTTGGGTAAAGGATGTATGTGATGGTGGGGGATGTGTGTTTGGCTGGGTTACGGAGTGTGTGAGTGTGGGTGGGTAGATGGGAGATGTATGTGTTGATGGGTGGGTACGGGTGTGTCGGTGTGAGTGGCTGAGGTATGAGTACGTGAGTGGGTAGATTTATGTGGGAGATGAGTGTATGGGTGGGGGATGTGTGTGAGGGTGGAAAGATGCGTATGTTTAGGGATATGTGTGGCTGGTGGGTGGGTGTGTGGGGGTTGTGTGTGTTTGTGGATGGGGGATGTGCTCGTGGGTGAGGATGTGTATGTGGGGGATATGTGTATGGGTGAGGAGATCTTGTGTGAGTATATCGGTGGGGTGTGTGTGGGTGGAGATGTGTGGTTAAGGAATGTGTGATGTGGGGATGGGCGATGGGGGTGGGTGGGTGGAGGATGTGTAGGTGGGTGTGTGTGTGTTTGTAGGTTGAGGGTGGGGATGCGTGTGTGTATGGGCGTGGGATGTGTGGGTAGGTGTTGGTAGATTATGTGGGTGGGGGATGTGTGAAAGTGAGGGATGTGTTGGTGGCTGCTAGATTTGTGTGTGGGTATGTGCGTGATGTGTGGGTTGGCGGGGATATGTTTGTGTAGGTGGGGATGTGTGGATGCGGGATGTGTGTTTCACTGGGTGTTTGGAGGTCTGTGCGTGTGTGGTGGAGGATATGTGGGTGAATGAGTGTTGATGGGTTATGGGATGAGTGGAGGATGTGTGTGTGTAGGTGGGGAGATGTCTATAGGTGGGGGATGTGTGGATGGGTGATGGGTGGGCGGATGCATGTATGTGTGCAGGGTGTGTGTGTGTGTGAGTGGCGGATGTGTGTGTGGGGGATGTGTGGTGGGTGCGAGATGGGTGCATATTCGGGGAGATGTGTATAGGTGAGGGGTGTGTGGGATGTGTGGGTGGGGGATTGGTGGGGAATGTATGTGTTCCTGGGGTGTGTGTGTGGTTGGGGAGGGGATGTGTGGGGAATGTATGTGTGTCTAGGGTGTGTGTATGTGGTTGGGGAGGGAATGTGTGGGTGGATGGGTGAATGGTTGGGATATGTGTCTCATAACATGGTAATATTGATTGTTTATCTTTACAACATTCATTTGACATTGTTTTTCCTATGTGAATGTAATATGCATTATTGATGAACGAAAGATGAGTGATTGGAAGGGCTGAATGTAAGATGGGCTTGCGTGCCCAATTTGTTACCCTTTGAAAATAAACTCCGTTCGTTCATTCTTTTTCTCGTTTCAATTGACATCTTTTTATTGGTCAGTATTTTTTTTCCATCTTGCTAAAGGCTACTTTCGCCGTGGCAATTCTTGTTATAATCTCTTCAAGGCATCTCCCATCAGATGGTATGACTGTTCCGAGATAATTGTACCGATTTACTTGTTGAAGAATATTACCATTTACTTGTGTATTACATTGTGGTATTTCTTTCTTCCTAGTGACGACCATAATCTCTGTCGTTTTTACAATTTAATTCTAATCCCAGTTGTTTATTGTGTGCAACAACTATATCTACTAATTGTTGCAGATCCCACTCATTGTCTGTAATCAATACTGTATCATCTGCATATCTAATATTATTGATGTTTCATCATCCAATGCTGATTCCATTTATATCTTCTATATTTCTGAAAATATTTTTACTGTATAGAGAATAAAGATATGGAGACATTACACATCCCTGCCTAACACTTCTCTTAATTGGCTGATATTGTCTGACTTCATTATCAATCCTTATGGCAGCTTGTCTGCAATATGTTTTTTATAAGTCTAATGTATTTCCCATCAATTTGTAGATCTGGAAGCATATCTACCATGTTTAGATGTCTTACTCTATCGAAAGCCTTTGTGTAGTCAATAAAGCAATGATGTATATCTTTATTTATATTTATTTCTATAGAACGTTCAATAACTGAACGCAGCATATACACAACATTTACTGTACCCTTTCCTTCTACAAAACCACATTGTTCTTCATCTATTTCAGGTTGTATTTTCTTCCTTACTCTCTGCATGATAATTCTTAGCAAAATCTTTGTAGTGTGACTCAATATACTAATTGTTCGATGTTGATAACATTCCAAGGCTCCTGCTTTATTTGGGATTGCAGTATATTCAGAATTACAAAATTTAGAAGGTATATGTCGGTATCATATAATGCGTTCAGCAGTATGGTGAATTGATCTAGTCCATCCATCTATCCATCCATCCATCATGTGCCATGCCTGTAAGCGTGGCGGTCATGTTTTGCTATCTCACTCGATCACCAGAGTCGTGGATCAGCTCCGTGTTCCTGTCTCGACCATGCCACGAGGCCAAGCCATCCAGGTATTTGCTTCTAGGTCTTCCTCTTGGTCTGTTCCCTTCGATTTTGCCCGTTGTCACCAAGTTCTTCAATTTATTTCTTCTCATAACAAGCCCAACAAAGTTTGACTGTCTGCGTCTAATATCTCTAATCAGTTTACGATCTTTGTTTCTTGAAGGACCTGTTCATTGAATTTCTGGCTGTCCATGGTATTCTTTGCATTTTCCTCAGAAACCACATTTCTACAGCCATCAGATGTTTTTCAGCTTGACTGCTCATTGTCCAAGCTTCACATCCATATAAAAGTACAGGTTCTATGTAGCACCTCAACACTCTTTTTCTCGTTTCAATTGACATCTTTTTATTGGTCAGTATGTTTTTCATCTTGCTAAAGGCTACCTTAGACATGGCGATTCTTGTTCTAATCTCTTCAAGGCATCTCCCATCAGATGTTATTACTGTTCCGAGATAATTGTACCTATTCACTTGTTGAAGAATATTCCCATTTACTTGTATATTACATTGTGGTATTTCGTTCTTCCTAGTGACGACCATAATCCTGTGTCTTTTTACAATTTAATTCTAACCCTCGTTGTTCACTGTGTGTAACAACTGCATCTACTAAATGTTGCAGGTCCTGTTCATTGTCTGCAATCAAGACTGTATCGTCTGCATATCTAATGTTATTGATGCATCGTCCCCCAATGTTGATTCCTTCCATATCTTCAATATTTCTGAAAATACTTTCACTGTACAGGGAAAACAGATCTGGAGACATTACACATCCCTGTCTCACAACTCTCTTAATAGGCTGATTTTGGCCTACGTCATTATCAACTCTTATAGCAGCTTGTTGTTTCCAATATATGTTTTTTCCAAGTCTAAGGTCTTTTCCATCAATTTGTAGATCTTCAAGCATCCTTATCATGTCGACATGTCTCACTTTATCGAAAGCCTTTGTGTAGTCAATAAAGCAAAGGTGTAGATCTTTGTTTACTTCTATAGATCGTTCAATTACGGTTCTCAGTAAATACACAGCATTTACTGTACCCTTTCCTTCTACAAACCCACATTGTTCTTCTCCTATTTCAGGTTGTATTTTCCTCCTAATTCTTTGCATGATAATTCTTAGCAAAATCTTCGTGATGTGACTCATTATACTAATTGTTCGATGTTGATCACATTCCAAGGCTCCTGATTTCTTTGGGATTGCAATAAATACAGAATTACATAATTCATGAGGTATATTTCCAGTATCATATATTGTATTAAGCAGACTGGTAACTTTATCTATTCCATATTCTTCTAAAGCATTAATCATTTCTGTTGTGACGCTGTCTGAACCGGGGGTCTTGCCAGATTTCATATGGTTAAGAGCATTCTGAACCTCCATCTTCAAAATTGCTGGTCCTTCATTATTATTTTGAACATCGTAGTGTTCGTGTCTGTTATCGTCATGAATTTTGTTCACGTAATCTGACCATACATGTAAGATCTGATATTTTTCTATTATGACTCTTCCATCTTTTGTCTTTAGGCAGCCTGCTGATGTACGTGTTCTTTGATTAGTAAGCTCCTGGATTCTTTTGTGCATTAGTTTCGCATTTTTACTGTTGTGTTGTTTTTCAATTTCTTCGCAGTTTTCCTCAAGCCATGTTTCTTTTGCCTCCCTACATAAGGTTCTGACTTTTCTGTGAATTTCTTCATATTTGGAAGGATTTGGAATAGTTTTTTTCTGCTTTACAACTGATTGAATTCTTCACCATTTCCCATTGATCATCTACATCTTGAAATAGGATCTTTAGATCAGACAATACATCAAATTTGTTCTTTACTTCTATGTTAAAATTATCTTGTATTTCTCTGTCAGTTTTCAATTTGCACAAGTCATATTTAGGATTTCCTGTTATATACTTGACTTTCTTTAGCTTTACCCTCAATTTGCCTGTAATTAATCTGTGATCACTGTAACAGTCTGCATTTGGAAATGTTTTTACGACTGTTAACGCATTTCGAAACCTTCTGTTAATCAGGATGTAATCTATCTGGTTTTTAATCCTGCTGTCTGGACTCCTCCATGTCCATAATCTTTTAGGATGCTGTTTAAACCAGGTGTTTCCTACAACCATTTCTTGTTCTTTTGCCCATTCTACAAGTCTGTATCCTGTTTCATTTCTTTCTCCCAAACCATGGTTGCCTACACTGCTTTCCTATTTTTGCATTGAACTCACCCATTATGATATTTATTTCTGATTTTTTTTGCAGTTCTTCAAAGCAGACTCCATGTCGTTATAAAATTCCTCTATACTTTCTTCACTGCATTCACTTGTTGGTGCATATACTTGAATGATATTTATCTTAAAAGGTCATCCGTTTCCACACAACATGATTTTCTTGGCATCTATAAAGAAGGTAGTTTGCCATTGCTTTTCTTCCTAGCAGTGACCATACTGGTCATTGACCGTAGCCATTGTCTCCTCAAAAAAAGTGATCCTCTGCCTACCGTAGTGAAGGTGGAGACCATAACCTACAACTATCTGTTGGCTGCTCTAAATCTTCATCCACCACCTGCACACATGGTTTCACGTAGCCCTGATCGGGGGGTTAAACGGGTACTCCACCTTACCCTAGGGTGTCCCGTAGGCTAGCGGAGGGAAGGAGGCGCCTTACTTATCTAGTCCTTATTCTTCTAAATATGTAATCATTTCTGTTGTGATGTTATCTGAACCGTAGGCCTTGCCAGCCTTCATATGTTTAAGAGCATTTCGAACCTCCATCTTCAACATTGGTAAAGTAAATACACATATTAGATAACACTGGTTTACACACATTTTGATAACTTACATTCTATAGCTGTTCTTATTTAATGGTGTGGTGCTGATTCCAAAAATGTAATCACATTATGTCTATCAGATCTTATGTTTGAGATAATTAAGAATGACATTCATAGTAAGGCAATTGAATTGTTATGTAGACGCCTAGAGTTATATGTCATCAGCGGCAGTTTGAGTGTAATCTGCATTAATATTATATATAATTACTATACATTTATTACCTGCATATAAAACACCAAAAATGTATTACAACCTTTCACTAGCTTTTTAAATTTATTGTCAACACTCAAAACGCTTCTTTTCGTGACTTCCTGGAATTCAATATGCCCGGATAGTCACGCTTATGGGTCCAACAGTATTCTGCCATCATTTGGGCATCCCTAAATCCCCGCTATCCTTCTTTCATTGGTTTTATATCACGGTTAATATTTTCACATTCTCCACTTTGCCAAGATTCTCGGCAAAGAAATGTAAATCGGTATGGGGATAGTGTAATTAGCTGCTCATATTGCATCCAAGGTTATAACAATTAGCCAGCAGGTTTTCAACTTATTCAAAATAAGTTTCTGCTTTAAAGTTACCCATAAAGTGTTGCACAACTGAAACACATGATGACCAGGCTATTATCAAAATTTCCAGCTTTAAGATTGTCTATGATAAATTCCGGAAACTTTCTGCGTAAATATTTAAAACAAGTAGCATCTTAGTTCAGTGCTTTAACACATTGCTTCATCAAGCCTGGCTTTATATGTAATGGAGGCAGCAGACCTCTTTATCGATTAATGAGAGGCTTGCTAACACTATTTGTATTCTCCAACTTTAAATTCACCCCTCAACGGCCCTATTGCTTTGTCCAGGGCGTATATATTGCCTTGCTATCCGACAGACATATAAAGCATGGCTATATGGTGAATCCACTTTGCTGGCCAAGTAAGAAGTGCATCATTTTAAGATCTAAACACCACCCAGTTATGTTCCAAATACTTAAATTTTTTAAAGAACTGCGTTTATTGTAGTATAATCATCCTTCATTGTAGTAGAATGAGCAATTGGAATTGAGCCACATTTGTTACGTTGTGTAAGAGAAAATCTTGCAATCTTCTGTTCGAGCTGTCAATGAAAACTCGCCACGGCATCTAATGTATAACTTACACAAGGTTGTTTTCTGTCGGAAAGAATGAATTAAGAACTTTGCTCTCTGCTGCGATAAAATGTAACTTTTGTTTCAGCAGACAGTAATCTTATTTCTTTCCAATTCCAATAATTTGTCACCTGCATCATTTATATTTCCTAATCAAACTTTTACTAAAAAGTCTCTCTCTCTCTCTCTCTCTCTCTCTCTCTCTCTCTCTCTCTCTCTCTCTCTCTCTCTCTCTCTCTCTCTCTCTCTCTCTCTCGGTCTCTCTCTCTCTTTCTCTCGGTCTCTCTCTCTCTTTCTCTCTCTCTCTCTCTTTCTCTCTCTCTCTCTCTTTCTCTCTTTCTCTCTCTCTCTCTCTCTCTCTCTCTCTCTCTATATATATATATATATATATATATATATATATATATATATATATATATATATATATATATATATATATATATATATATATTCACATCCCACAACAGCAGCTTGCTTCACTGATGACTCTGGCTATTTTGTTTGACTGCTGTGAAACTCTTGTCCCGCCCAATTATGGTAAGCAAATAATCATTCTTCGACATTACTAAGCATTTCAAATAAAGGGTGGGGACGGGGATTGAGGGCTAAAATGTCGACATCATTGCATCTGGTTCTTTCCAATATGGCTGCGGCAAGCATCGGACAGAGCACACACTCCATATCCTTCAGAATAACAACACGTATTGCACTTACTGAGTGTTGAAGCGAATGTGTGACCTTTGCAACACGAAGCGGGCGATTTGATCGCTTAATCATTGCATGACAACTTTCCCTCCCACTCTAACACTCTCCCTCCCCCCCCCCCCCCCCCATATTAAGTGTTAACCGTGTGTACCTGTAGATTATTACAACGTTCTAATGATTATTTAAAACGAAGAGTGTTGGCCATCATAGGCCTTAACTTTAGGAAGGAAAACTCTCAACTGCACCTCACTGTGGTAGTCGATGGGAAACACACCACGATGTGGCAAACTCTGGGACTGTGTATCCACTGCGATAAGTGGACAGCATTGCAGCTGAGCAGAGCAGGGCACTCACTTCTGACAGTCGGAAATTGCTGCCAAAGGTAGAGTTAAAAGAATCCCATGTGAATGTGGAAGGCAACGGAAAATCACTACATTATCTTGCCACAGCTCCATGACTAAACACATTTCATAGGCAGTGAACGACGTTAATGGACATCCTCGCCCTGTAGGGACAGTCATAAGCCACATGCAATATTAGACAGTCATCCAGCTATTGATGGCACAATTATATCTAAAACGAATAAATTTAGGATAAGAACATTGAATGTGAGGACATTCAATGAGTTGGGAAATTTGAACAATATTGTAAGAGAACTAGGAACTATGAAAATGAATATCCTAGGCATAAGGTGAGATGATATGCTAGGGATTCAGCAATCCTATATCCGACAAACACACAGTAATTTATTCTGGAGAAGACACACAAGGAAAAAGGAGTTGGACTACAATTTTAAGACAACAAAACCACCTAGCCAGTGAATGGTTACTGGCGTATTTCAGAAAAAGCTATTATCGCCAAAATTAAAGCCAACCAATGGGTATGCATATTGTGCAAGTATAAGCACCAACAACAAGCAGTAGTGATAAAGAAACACAACACTTTTGCGATGAAGTAGAAATGACAATGTCTCAAAATAGAGCACAAGAAATAAAAATAATACTAGAAGATTTTAATGCAAAAGTAGGACAGGGAGAAATGGAGGATGTAGTGGATAATTAAGGTTTACGTAATGCAACGAAAGAGGAGAGAAACTAATAGAATGGGAAAATAGTAATGAGATGATAATTGGAAACATTTGATTTAAGTACCATACAAGACGGCTTTACACATGGAGAAGCCCTGATAAGAAAGTTCTCAACCAAATTGACTACATCCTTGTGAATAAAAGATGTAGAACTGCGTTAATAAATGTAAAGACAATGATTGGTGCTGTCTGTAATGGTGTTCGCGAACCACTATTTGGACAAATAAAGAGCAGATTAAAGAGAGGGAAACAAGTGGTTAAGAACATGAGACTTAATGTGTTGTTTGTCCATCAAGAATGATGATGATCATTCATTTCATCCAGTGGGGTTGAAAGTATGGAGCCGTGATTTCTAAAATGGCGGATAAGGCCAATGCTGGCTCAAAATGTTCTTTGACAATGTGGACAAAGAATGCTTGACCTTTCTGGAGGAGGATTTCCTGCAGTGGTTTTTCTGTCCTGCCTTTTCTTCACAGCTCTTGCAGTCCACGTTGCCTCACACGTGACTGACACCCATGCATAATGATGCACGCCACGAATTTTTGTCTCTGGCTGCAGTCTCCCAGGTGCCATGATGAATTCCGAAAGCATTCAGTGAGATTTTCAGTGTCTTTAAAGCGTTTCCTCTGGCCACCTTGGGAGCATTTACCACAACGCAACTCGCCGTAAAAAGAAAAAAAAATTTTTTCAGGACCCTGTGATCTGGCATGAGAGTCAAGAGACCAGCCCAGCGAATCTGATTCTTCATTAGTAGAGTGTGGATACTGGGCATGGACGCTCTTTATAGGACTTCAGTGTCTGGGATCTTGTCTTGCCATTTAATCTTCAGTAGCTTCCTAAGGCAGACTGTGTAGAAGTGGTTTAATTTCCTAGCGTGTCGCTGATAAACAGTCCAGGCTTCACAAGCATATAGCAGTGTGGATAATACAACTGCTTTGTAGACTTTTAGCTTTGTTTGCAGTCTTATTGTAACACTGTCCCATAATTCTTGTACAAGCTGCCAAAAGCCGCGCTGGCCTTGGAGATTCTTGCATTCACTTCATCATCAATTGTGGTAGCTTGTGACACAGTGCTGCCAAGATAGGTGAATTTGTCTACAACACTTAGTCTATGACCATTCACCTTGATATTCGGCACAGTGTGATTATTCCCTGGAGCTGGCTGGTACATAACTACAGTCTTCTCCAAGTTGATATTGAGCCCAATGTTGGCACAGGCATGTGAGAAAGCTGAAACATTATGTTGCATGTCCGCCTCTGAGTTGGCGTATAGAGCGCAATCATCAGCAAACAGGAGCTCTCTGACGGTGTCGTTGTCAATGTTGGTTTTAGCTTTCAGCCTTCTGAGATTGAATAACTTTCCATCCATACGGTAGTTGATGTCTATTCCAATGTCGTCGTTCTCGAAGGCATTCGTCAACAAAGCTGAAAACATGAGGCTGAACAGTGATGGTGCCAGGACACATCCTTGCTTCACTCCATTGGTGACAGGAAAGGGCTCAGACAGTCCACCATTTTCCTGTACTCTTACCTGCATACCATCATGAAATAGCAGCACTATTTGGACAAACTTTCGTGGACAGCAATGTTTTGCCATAATCTTCCACAGTCCTTCTCTGCTGACTGTATCAAACGCCTTGGTAAGGTCAATGAAAGTGGAGAACATTTCTCCGTTCCGTTCCTGACATTTCTCTTGCAGTTGCCTTGCAGCGAAAATCATGTCAACAGTTCCTCGTTCTTTTCTGAAGCCACATTGACACTCAGGAAAAATACTTTCATCGAGATGGGCCATGAGGCGATTGAGAAGAATTCTGGCATATATCTTCCCTGCAATTGAGAGCAAGGAGATGCCTCGGTTGTTGTCACAGGATTGGCGGTTTCATATACGTTTGTAAAGGTGGACTATTGACGCTTCCTTGACATCTTGTGGCATGGTCTCTTTCAACCATATATTCGGTGATGGTACCATTACACACCATGGTAGACGAGGAAATACTCAACAAGGCTGATGGCACCAATACACACCAGGATAGAAGAGGAAAGACAAAGCAACGCTGATGGTACCAATACACACCAGATTAGAAGAGGAAGGACTAAACAAGGCTGATGGTACCAATACACACCAAGATAGAAGAGGAAAGACAAAGCAACGCTGATGGTACCAATACACACTAGGGTAGAAGAGAAAGGACTCAACAAGGCTGATGGTACCAATACAAACCAGGGCAGAAGAGAAATGACAAAACAAGGATGATGGTACCAATCAATACACACCAGATTATAAGAGGAAGGACTAAACAAGGTTGAATGCACCAATACACACCAGGGTAGAAGAGGAAGGACTCAACAAGGCTGATGGTACTAATACACACCAGGGCAGAAGAGAAATGACAAAACAAGGATGATGGTACCAATACACACAGGGTAGAAGAGAAATGACTAAACAAGGCTGATGGTACCATTACACACCAGGATTGAAGAGGAAAGACAAAGCAACGCTGATGGTACCATTACACACTAGGGTAGAAGAGGAAGGACTCAACAAGGCTGATGGTACCAATACACACCAGATTAGAAGAGGAAGGACTAAACAAAGTTGAATGCACCAATACACACCAGGGTAGAAGAGGAAGGACTCAACAAGGGTGATGGTACCAATACACACAAGGTAGAAGAGAAATGACTAAACAAGGCTGATGGTACCAATACACAACAGGGTAGAAGTGGAAGGACTCAACAAGGCTGATGGTACCAATACACACCAGAATAGAAGAGAAATGACTTAAACAAGGCTGATGGTACCAATACACAACAAGGTAGAAGTGGAAGGACTCAACAAGGCTGATGGTACCAATACACACCAGAATAGAAGAGAAATGACTAAACAAGGCTGATGGTACCAATACACACCAGTGTAGAAGAGGAAGGACTCATCAAGGCTGATGGTACCAATACACACCAGTGTAGAAGAGGAACGATGAAAAAGTCTGATGGTACCAATACATCCAAAACATGGTGCCCTATAGTTACCCCAAGCCAGCAGTTCTGTGGTTTTCAGTTTAGGGGAAGGTAATAACAGGTTCAAGGTTGTGCCGGAGGTATAGGTGATCAGTTGGGTTTGTTACATCGGGTTGAGAGAAATAAACATTCAGGCTGTTACGGGGAAGATACATTTGTGCCTGCTGTTTTGAACATTGTCATGTTAATTCGTTCTTGTTCAATACAGGTAATTAGATATTAGAATGATCAACAAGGAACGCGTATTGCAAACCAACTGTCTAGTTTGATTAGAAAATCGTGATGCAGTCAATCCCTCACGGACTTAAGGAGTATTTAAGAAAAGCAAGTTGCAGCAGAGAAGGCTCGTTCAGAAAGGCAGAATCAGGTGTCATTCAGGAAGTCAGAATCAGTGCTCGTTTAAAAAGGCCGAATCAGTACTTGTTTAGGAATGCAGAAATATGGATGCAGAGACTGGGATGCAGAGACAGAGATGCAGAAACAGGAATGCAGAGACATGGATGCAGAGTCAGAGGTGCACGGTGAGGAATGCAGCATCAATAATGGAGAATCAGAAATGCAAAGACAAGCATGCAGAGACATGGATGCAGAGTCAGAGGTGCACGGTGAGGAATGCAGCATCAATAATGGAGAATCAGAAATGCAAAGACAAGCATGCAGAGACATGGATGCAGAGTCAGAGGTGCACGGTGAGGAATGCAGCATCAATAATGGAGAATCAGAAATGCAAAGATAGGCATGCAGAGACATGGATGCAGAGTCAGGGATGCAGATATAGGGATATAGAGTCAGATAGAGTCAGATTTCAGTCTCATAGGCTCAGTCAGGCCAGAGCAAGGCCTAGTAGATTGGGTGATAAGGTCGAGTTAGTCACTGAGCTGAGCAGTCATTTGGCTCAATCAGTTGAATAGTTGAATATAGTTTCTGTAAAAGCTTTTAGAGGAGACTGCTATATAATGTTTATTTGGACTGACATTCCATCGGCATGGATGTACGTCAAAAACCAGGGATAGAAGGTACGTAATTGTTAACCACTACACTATTACGGGCCACACGCTCATAGCAATGTTCATTTTGGTAAATAAACATTGAAACATTCAATACAGGACGCCTATAATTTGTTGATGAATTGTGACCTCTGACTCAGGTTATACCCGAGCAGTTAGCCATGTGACACACATAAAGAACATGAGGAGGGGGTTTGCACTGTTACAGTACGCTAGACCTGTGCAAATATGGGTCTATTTACCCACTATACTGAGACACGGGAAGACAGCCACATTTCGTGCAGATCGGCATGCATCTATTAAAAATGTCAAAGATAGAGACCATTTGATCCTTTCCCCAGGGCATGCTAGTGTGGTGGGAAAGAAAAGAGCAGACAGACAGACTGAATGGGTTTGCAAAGCTGAGTAGGGTATTGATGCACGATACGACAGATGTGGTCAGATCTCATTGGAATCATGTGTATAGCGTGGAAGAACAGAGTAATCATAATGAGACTGGTGCAACATGGTGTAACGAAAGGATGTGACTGACACTCGGAACTCATAGGAAAGGTCGGACAGACACGTAATGAATTGTACATCAAAGAATAATACACATAGCTTCGTTCTGTATCATTTCCATCCTTTCCATTTGTAAATGGATGAGAGTCAGGACAGCCGTCGCATACCCCTAAACAGAAAGGAGGGCCAGAACCTCGTAAAGAAGTCATAGATGGCGCTGCTCACAGTTTGCTGCCGCCATCACCTACATCGTCGCCAAACCTCGCTTTGCCTTTGATATCACATTGCCTATGTGATCAGTATAAGCGAGGCTTCGATCAAACTGCATTCCCCGATAATTCATTGGATGCGTTCTTTCCACAGTCTCTGAACCCAGATTTGCAGTTGGTGCTGGAGTGTTGACAATGGTTATTCAAAGAGAACCATATCACTGCTGCCTTCGTTGGGTTGGCCATTGCCCCAGTTTCAACACACCAAATGTTTATGCTATAGAGTTATGTTTGAAGATCCACAACAACCCGATCTCTATCCTTACCGTAACGATACACTAACACATCGTCTGCATCGAACAATGTCCTTCCCGGTCCTGTGATCTGCTCGCCGGTGATTCTCACAGTGTAGCTTTTAAACAGCACCGGAGTCAATGATGATCTCTGTGGCAGGCCAGGGTATATTCTTGTTGGTTCAGAAGTCCAACTACCACATCTAAAAACTACCTTCCTTTGGAAGAGGGTTGTGACGATCAACTAATGAGGAAAGGACTTATATTGTGTTCAAGAAGCTGAAGCATTAAACAATGCAACAGTACTCTGTTGTACTTGTTCTCAAGATCAATAGCTGCAGCAAAGTGTCAATGCCTGAGTGGAAACCTTCATCGACATCATGGACAAAAACTGCTGCGATGGTCCAGGTTTATCTGTGTGGACGGTACCCTCTCAGGGTAGGTGATAATAAACTTTGCCTCTCTATCTGGCTTGATACGTTTCTGGCAATTAATTTTCCCAGCTGCTTACCTATTGTATTATGCATGGTTATTACCCCATATCCCTGAATTGTTATGTGTTCTTTGCCAGGCTTCAGAAAGGGAATCATATAACTGTGTAACCACCCCTCCTTGATGCTAGCAATTTTTCTACTGTTGTTATACATATCTGATAGTTCTATTATGTCGGTACACATACTAATGTCATCATGCCTAATACCATCTGGCCCTGTTGCGATGTTGTTTGTCCGTCGAAGCACAGCCTTGATCTCTCTCACCATCACCGTGTCTTCATCTGCAGTGTTCTGGGTCTTACACCTATCTGAGTTAGGCCTCTTGGCAAGATTCCATCCTATCATGTATGTCTGGTTGTTCTGCTATAGATAGCTTTCGAAATGGGATTTGCTCTAATCCCCGTCAGTCCTCTGCCATAGGAGGTCAGCACCTTGGACAGCACCATGCCTATCCATCCAGGCCTTTTCCACCTGAAAATTCTACCAAGTAGGCTGCTGCCAGCTTTATTTTCCTTCCACGATGATTTCTGCGCTTGGCGCGCATTATTCTACTTACCGCATCTTGCCTTGTACAGTCATACCTGAAAGTCTTGAACATTGACCTGTGCTGTCTGGTTCTACCTTTCATACCCAATATGCTGCAAGAGTGGTGCACGCTGCCATGGTACTCTAGGACACCTCATCAACATACTGTAGAGAGAGAAGGAGAAACCAGCGCAAGGTTAATAATGCTGTCGTCATCACCTGGACGACTTGCTGTCCTGGTGACGCAGCCACTGTTGATCCAAACAAGGTGGATGGTTTCAAGTGCAGCCTTGAGCTCATCCCCTTGTGTGTTGGAAGAAATGTTTTCCTATGATCTGCCTTTAGCGTTGAAATCGCCACATAAAATGTTATCTTTGTGTTCACATAATATGTCACTCACGCACTACCACCTCTGGGAATCCACCCTCGTGTTACATTCATACACATTAGGAAATGCGAATGGTTGACCGAAATGAACTCTAACAGCATGTATGTGTATCTCGTAGCGATCCCACCTGGCCATGTCCACCTCTAGAGCCACTGTACTGGCACTAATAAAAATGGTCATTCTCAATTGCCGCCTGTTGTATACACCTTTAAAGTTGGCTATCTGGAGTGAAATAGCACCTAGTCTCGTCTCCTGAAGCACCACAACATCATTTCTATATGCTAGGCTTTCCAGTATGGGGCCTCGCATGTGTTTGTGTGTGTGTGTGTGTGTGTGTGTGTGTGTGTGTGTGTGTGTGTTTTGTTTTGTTTTGTTGTTATTGTTTTTTTTTGCATATCCCATATAGGATATGGGTATTCTTTAGGCCTAGGCGGTCGCATGTGAGCCTGGCACGCCTGGTTCCAGCTCGTCCGCCTTGACGCTTTCGTCGACCTCGCCGAATCGGTGTTTTGTTTACCCTCTCTACGGGATACACACGCTGGTCCGCCATTTTGAGAAAACAAAAACACCACACAGTAACCCACACGCTGCGAAATATAATAAAAACTTGATTCACTCAGATACACGAAACTCCGTAGCACCGGCGAAAATCTTGAGAGGAAACTCTTGGTTTACATCCTGGCACAGACATTACACGATGACATTATCCATCTTCTACGTGAAGAAAGGAGCGGTAATAAAACAACAGCCGGATTCCTGGCCTAGAGGTTAGCATCTTCTCTCCGTAATCTCGTATACTCTCGTAAGTAACATGAAGACGATGATAATCAGCAGTGGTTCGAATCGCGTCGGTAACTTACGGGGTATGTGAGCCGGAAGCTCAGAAAGCAATGGCAAACTACTGAGCGTAATCTTGCCAAGAAATCAACAATCAGCTGAAAATGCTGATGTTGATAGCGTTGTCCTGTAAAAGATATGCAAAACATTTCAATAAAACAACACAACCGTCCGCCGCCATCTTGAACCGGAAGCTCCGAGTCTGTTTTGTTGTATGACTACAAATCATGTCATGTTAATGAACACACTAGAGGCAGCTATAAACTGACGGAGATGTGGTTCCTGGGGCAAATGTTTCCTAATCCCCTGGACTGCCAGAGTAACTAGCAATGATTGTCTGGTAGAATCAAATACAATTAGATCATTGTACACAACAAATAAATATAGATGGCTTGAATGTGTGTCAAAACCCGACATCACAGCACTCGACACGTATCCATATTTCCTCTTTTACCCTGGTGCAAATAAACAACAAGACAGACAGAATGCAATGTTTGTTCATGTGATGGGAAGAGATACATTAGGTTATATCATGATAACTGAAAAGATCAGTGGGAAAAAAAACAGATGCGGAGGAAGATAATCTATACTGGTTGGACTAAGACGGTGGGATGGATTAATAGCATCATCAGAGTTGATCAAGAACACAAGGACCAGTATCTGCGGAGAGACATAATCGCCTCCGCCATCTGGTAGTTTCCGAGAAGCTCATGAAGTGAAAAAGCCGTTAGGTAAGGCTATATTCACATACAACATATTTATACTTGCTCAAAAAGTGTACATACACTTCTATACAGTGAGTGCCAGTTGCGAAGAAGAGGGACAATTTGTTTTTCACGATTCAACCTTCATGCGTCCTGCAAGTATAGGGTGCGACGTTTACGTATGCCATTTTAGAGAAGTGTATCTAATAAATAGAAAAGGTAAGTGAAATCAAATAAATAACCCGTTTACTGGCCTCGAGCGGTAGAGGGTAACACGTTCACACACACACACACACACACACACACACACACACACACACACACACACACACTCACACACACACACACACACACAAATCGATCATCCCGAAGCAGTTACATGATGTGATGTGACAAATAGGCTATCACAGTCTGCCACCCTGAATGCACGGAGGGATAGGCTACCAATCATCCCCCAATTTAGCACGCGAAGAGCCCTGATGTCGAACCAACGTCATGACATGATCAGCACTCACTTTAAGCAACATTGTTGAGAGCATGCATCTTTCGTGTGGCCAGATATCGCCATGAGTAACGGACCATTTGGCAATCACTAAACAATAAATTCTTGGCTCAAATGGTACAGACAGACTCTTAGACTATCGTGGACCAACAGGAAACAACAACAACAATACTGACATCTTACAGACAGACTCTCTCTTAGACTATCGCTGACCAGCAAGAAACAAATAACAACAATACTTAAATGTCACACCACAGACATGAAGGTTAATGAGGTGGTAGACATGGCCAGAGATGGAGAGTCTCTTCTGTAGGCCGTGATGAGAGCGACCTTCTCCATAGAACCTCCAACATGATAATGATAGATCTATGTCGTCATAGGTATTTACTGACGGTGCTAAGATGTGTACATCTATGAGTCTTCATATTGTCTTCAGGGTGTGCATGACACTGCTGTTTAGGGGCGTAGCACATGGAGCAAAAGGGTGAAAATGCAAACAGTTTGAAAACTAGTTATTGAAACATGCTGGACATTACAAATAGTGTCACTGTTCACATGTTGTGTTTCTTGGTGTATATTTCACCTCCTTTATTGTATATGTATATTGCTGATGATTAATCTATTGCCGTTGTAGCAGAATGCGCTCGGAATAGTTTTTTTTTTTTTTTAATTTTAAATTTTAATGTGACTTTTAAGGCATTTCGAAATCGTCTGTTGATGATAGTGTAATAAATCTGATTTCTGATCTTCTCAGGGCATGTACACATCTAACCTCTTTTATTCTGTTTACCTAGTCCATACTTGCCTACTATGCATCTGTCTTGTTGATTTCCAAATTTAGCATTAACATCACCCTTTATGATGTTCAGTTATGAATGTTTGCATTTCGTGAAGGTATTCTCTACATGCCGGTCTCTCTGGCCCAGGGGTTACACGACTTTACCCGTAATCCCGTTTATCCACGCAGGATCTCGCAGCGAGCGAGAATTAGAAGCGGTTCTACCTGTGCGGGATAACTGAGCCGGCCGCTCAGAAAGCAATGGCAAACTACTGAGCGTAATCTTGCCAAGAAATTAACAAACAGCTGAAAGATGCTGATGTTTTCAGCGAAGTCCTGTAAAGGACATGCAAAATATTTAAACATTCTCCACATAATTATAGCATTAATCGATGCTGTCATTAATGTTATCTATTATTGGTTCACAAACGTGTATGATGTTGATATCAAAAGGTCGTCCACTCAAATTTACAAGTAATATTATGTCTGACACAGTCCTATATAATTTGATCTATTTTACCTCTCCATTCATTCATTCATTCATCCATTCATTCATTCATTCATTCATTCAGTAGCATGTCCTTTGCAGAACCTCGCTCCCATGTTTGATTTCTGCCATAGTTGTTATGGTTTCTTGGCAAGTTTTGCAGAAGGTAGTTTGCTATTGCTTTCCTTCTGGGCAGTGACTGTACTAGTAGGCCTCTTTCAGTCCTGAAGGACTATAGAGTTGTGCCGCTTGGGAGGTGCCTGGCAGCACCGCTGGTGACTGTATAGTCCAATTCGAGAATGACAATCTCTGTCACAGTTTCCGCATCTGTGAGACGAGGCAAGTCCCGCAGTAAGTGACTGCTCTTTGAGCCTGTGCCGTCTCTCCTCAGTTTTTTGGATCTGATTGCGCTCAAAGAGCACCAGTCCGTTTCGTACATCTCTTCTCCAGGAGCATCTGTCTGTTGCAACTCTCTCCCACGTGTCTGGATCTATTCCAATGGTTTTCATATCTTGTTTACACACATCCCTATATCGCATTTGGGGTCTTCTGGTTGGCCTCTTTCCTGTGGCTAGTTCTCCGTAAAGGATATCTTTGGGAATACGTTCGTCCTCCATTCGAGATACGTGGCCCAACCACCGGAGGCGTCTCTGCTTGAGGAGGGTGTGCACTGTGGTAATATCTGCTCTTTCAAGCACCTGTTTGTTTGTTATGTGGTCTTTCCATGTTATGCCCAGGATACGTCTCAGACATCTTATGTGGAAGGAATTCAACTTCCTTTCCTGTCTTGAGTACAGGGTCCAGGATTCAGACCCGTAGAGTAGTGTGCTAACAACACAAGCTTTATATACTTGAGCTTTTGTACGCTCTGTTAGTCTATTATTCTCCCAAACTCTTTTAGCTAGCCTGGAAAATGTTGTGGCTACCTTTCCAATGCGTCTGTCGATTTCTGTCTCTAATGAAAGATTATCTAATATTGTCGATCCCAGATACACAAAATCGTGGACGACTTTCAATTCATAATTAGAGATTTTGATTGACGGAGGCGCATCAGCATCTTGTTCCATCACCTGTGTTTTATTTAGGCTAATGGTGAGCCCAAAGTCTTTGCAGGCAGCTGCAAAACGATCTATGAGCCTTTGGAGATCTTCTGCTGTATGAGTAGTCAGTGCTGCATCATCTGCAAAAAGTAGTTCTCTTACGCATCTTGGTCTTATTTTGGTCTTTGCCTTGAGTCTTGATGGGTTAAAAAGTTTGCCATCAGATCTTGTGTGGAGGTATATGCCTTCAGTGGCAGTCCCAAATGCTTGCCTTAAGAGAACAGCAAAGAAGATACCAAAGAGTGTAGGAGCAAGCACGCATCCCTGCTTTACTCCGCTGCTGATGCTGAATGACTGGGATGTTGAGCCGTCAAATAAAATGGTCCCCTGCATGTTTTCGTGGAATGATTTCACGAGACTAAGAAGGGTGGGTGGACATCCAACCTTTTCAAGGACCTTAAAAAGGCCGCTTCTGCTCACGAGGTCAAATGCCTTTGTGAGGTCGATGAAGGCTATATATAATGGCTTCCTCTGTTCTCTGCACTTCTCTTGGAGCTGCCGGAGTGAGAAAATCATATCGATGGTGGACCTGTTGGGTCTAAATCCGCACTGCGATTCGGGGTAGATTCTTTCAGCAAGAATGTGTAATCTTTTAAGGATTACTCTGGCAAAAATCTTGCCTGTAATGCTGAGAAGGGAAATGCCGCGATAGTTGTTGCAGTCGCTTCTGTCGCCTTTGTTTTTATAAAGGGTAACGATGTTTGCGTCTTTCATATCTTGTGGTATTGATTTTTCTCTCCAGCAGAGCTGTAATATTGCATACAGTTCTGGGATGATTGTTTCTTTGCTACATTTTAAAATTTCAGGTGGAATACTATCTTTTCCAGGTGCCTTGCCGGATTTGAGAGAGTCTAGTGCTTCGCTGATTTCTGTGAGGCAAGGTTCGTTATCCAAGGCATGCATGGCGGACTGTTGATCGATGGCTTCCAGAGCTTCTTCGCTGACAGTGTTATCCACTGAGTATAGCTCTGAGTAGTGTTCTACCCAGCGATCCATTTGTTTCGCTCGATCTTTTATGATTACCCCCTCAGTTGATCGTAAAGGGGCCATCTTATTTTTTGATGGACTGACAGCTTGCTTGATGCCCTCATACATTCCTCTTATATTTCCAGTGTCTGCACAAGTTTGAATTTGAGCAGAGAGCTGTAGCCAGTACCTGTTCGCACATCTTCTTGCCATCTGTTGTACTCTATTTCTGGCCGTTCGCAATGCCTGCAGTGTTTTCTCTGAAGGTGATGTTTTATACATCGAGAATGCATGTCTCTTTATCTCCAGGACTGGGAGCATCTCTTCAGAGTGTGCTTCAAACCAGTCGGTTGACTTAGTTTGCTTCTTGCCAAATGTTGATAGTGCTGTATTGTAGATGGTGTCGCGAAAATGACTCCATCTCTCGTTGGAATCTCCGTCTGTGGGGCCGGGCAGAGTATCCGCTAGAGCCTGCATGCATTTGTTGACCTTCTCTTTATTTTGGGTGCCACTGGTGTCAATGCGTGGTCTTCCTTCTGTTCGGCTTCTGTAGATTCTCTTGGGCTTTATCTTCACCTTGCTGGAGACGAGTGAATGGTCGGTGTCGCAGTCAGCACCATGATAGCTGCGAGTAATCCGTACATTGCGGAGGTTGCTGCGTTTAGTGAGCACCAGGTCGAGTTGGTGCCAGTTCTTTGATCTGGGGTGCCTCCATGACACCTTGTGTTGAGGTTTCGTGTCAAAGAAGGTGTTGGTCACGCACAGATTATGGTGGCTGCAGAATTCCAAGAGGCGTTGTCCATTGTCATTGATCTTCCCAACGCCAAACTGTCCTAGACATGAAGGCCAAGATTTGTGGTCGGAGCCAACCCTGGCATTGAAATCCCCCAGGATAAAAAGATGTTGTTTCTCTGGTGTTTCACTGACTTCTTTGCTAAGGTCGTCATAGAACTTGTCTTTAGATTCTGATGCTGCAGTTAGTGTTGGGGCGTAAACGTTTATAATACTAACTGGGCCTGCCTCTGTCTGGAGTTGGAGCTTCAATATTCTTTCAGTGCCATCACTTGGTATTATGATGGAATTGAGCAGCTTGTTTCTGATAGCGAAGCCAACTCCATGCTCCCTGGTCTCTCCTCATGGCTTGCCATGCCAGTAGAAAGTGAAGTCCCTCTCCTTGATGCTTCCAGATTCTTGGAGTCTGGTCTCTTGCAGGGCGACAATGTCTATCCCCAGTCTTAGCAGTTCGTTGTTTATCACTGCAGTTTTGCGGGCATCCACAATCTCATTTAGATCGTCTGAGATGCCAGGGGTCATGGTTCTTACGTTCCATGTTCCCAGCCTTAGGGCCGGTTGTTTTGTTTTTTTCTTGCTTTTAGGTGTATAGATTGCGGTCCATGTGTCAGGATTTCCCCCTAAACTCCACACACCCTCAGGAGCAGATGAACCGTGGCGAGACAACACCTTATTGACTGGGGGCTGCCCAGCTTAGGCGGGCGGTAGCTGTCTAGTGAGATACGATCTCTCCCACCGTCGGAAGTAGCCCCTGGCGCCTTGCTCTACGCCAATCGAGCATTAAGACTTATAACCGGCAAATGCTACTTCCCGTGTTGTGTCACCGCTTTACGCGGTGCTGAAGTGACCTCTTCAGGGCACACGCCTGGGCAATGGAAATCGGAGAACCAGCTGTTGCCCAGTAGCAGGTTCCCCCTCTCCACGTCGCCGATGTTGACCAAGGGAAAGGCAGTAGCCAATGCAACTTGGCATCGGTGCCGTCACAGGAGTTGCCAGAACTATGTTGTTTACAACATGGAACTGCCTTAGGGACTCCATCTCCGGATTTGTCCTCAGGGTTTACTCCCGAAGCCTTTCCCATATGGGTATACCCGCAAGGCAGCGGAGGTTTGCGATTTAGAGTTCCCTCTCTTAGAAGAGATACCAACCAAGGCTGACGAGCCTCCTCTGCCCGGGAATCAATAAGGAGGGAAGTCTACCATTCCTCCTTCCTGGCAGTGACCATACTGATCGGATGACCGTAGCCATTGTCTCTACTGAGAGATCCTCTGCCCACCGTCACTGACTTGAAACCATAACCAACAACTATCTGTCGGCTGCTCCCAAGTCCAATCCACCACCTGCTCCCATGGCTTCACGTTACCCTGCTGGGGGGGCTAAACGGGTACTCCACCTTGCCCATGGGTGTCCCGTAGGCTAGCGGAGGGAAGGAGGCACCTTACTTCTCCTTTGATAGGGTATACCCCTACCCCGCTACCCCTGACTGTACTAGTCGGTGGCCATCAGCCATTGTCTCTACTGATGAGATCATCTGCCTATCGCCGCAGAGTGCAGACAATAACCAACAACAATCTGTCGGCTGCTTTATCTCTAAATTCATATACAACATAGTTATAATTGCTCAAAAGATGTACATACACTTCTATACAGCGGGTGTTGTTTTTATCTCTCCACATCCATTACAATTGTTACCCCTCGCTGTTTTTTTTTCTCTCCACCAGAATGGATTATGTTATATTTCTGGGAAGTTATCATGCCCATTCCTTTCCCTCTCGCCTAGCATATACCTAACATGTTAATATGCACTCTTGGCATTTCGATTTTAATGTTATCAAATTTTCCATCCCCACCCATTTTAAGTACCCACTTTCAATGCTGGTAATCTGTAACACTTAGTTGCTTGCTCATGGTCTGGAGTCACCTGATGCACATAAATACCCTACCCGATGGGGCTGTCTATTTACTTGTTTCTTGGCATCTGTAACGAAGATAGTTTTCTATTGATTTCCTTCTTTGCTGTGACACCGTTGCCATTGTAACCAAATATATATGTTATGATGAATGAATTATTAAATCAGATCAAGAAATAAAGAAAAAGGCGCTATATAAACTATTGAATTCACAGTGCGGAGATAGTTGCCGAAAACACATTTTCCGACAACATTATGGGTCAAGATTGGGCAACACAGTATGACAGCTGAAGGCAATATAAGTGCTATTCTCTTACCCCTAGTAATGTGCGCTTTCTCCATTTCTAGATGAGAAGCTGAGCGGTGCTGCTAAACATCCATCGCAGTAAAACAGGAACAGACTACTTTAGATACAGAAAACACAATTGGCTGACAATGAGCTGTAGCGCCCATACGGTTTGCCGAACCTGGAGAGTATATAAATTAACATAACTCTTCTGTGTAACTCTTCTGTACATAGTTCTACTGACTGGCACCTTGCCGTCAAGGCAGATGATGGTTTGTAAAATGGAATTATACCTCTCTATAGCACACCGCCTAGATTTGATTTAAAGACCATGTGATACGCATACAGCCTGATCCTCTTTCAGCCTCACTAAATTCCTAAAAATGACGGTAGCACAAATACGTCTGAAACTAGACAAGCTGCAGAAGCTGCCGAATAAGCAAAGCAATATTATAAATGTCCGCCTATCGGAGCTTGCATCCTAGACCAGTTTCCGTCAAAGGCTTAAAGCCTTGTCTGTCCTACCATGACATTTAATCTTTAGGCTGCGTTTCCTGCACTAGGTAAAGGCTTCCACACATCACCGTAAGCACAATGTGAGGTGTCGTGTTTCGTGGCCGCCGCACAACATTCCGCGCCAACAGATAGCACGTAATAGTCTAGTGTCATGCGGCAGCTCAGTCATATCTGACTAAGACCTTGTTCTTCTAATAATTCTTTGAATACATATCTAGACCACGTCTTGGTGGTATCTTGCCTTTGGGCGAGGGGGAGGTGGTCGTGCGCTTGTGGGATCAGGTGGAGAAGGCGGCGTACCAGATTGAGAACCCATATATGGAAAGAATGAGATTGCGGGGAATCGGCAGGGGTTCTGGAAGAATCTCAAAATTGAGAGGGAAGACCAGGAGAACTTTTTTATCAGATAGCGGTGGGAACGACTAGTAGTATGACTCTTCGCTACCTGTTGAACGAAGGGGCTGGACACGTATGGGAATGTCCTGAGTGTAGTGATGTCGGTTCTTAATTCAACTCAACTCTCGTACTGACATACAGAATAACAAATTAAACAGCCCAACATGTATTTAGGCGACGATTCCGAAGGCCAGTAGTCACAGAGCGACTTCCATCTGATGTTACAATTGACCCTAGGTATTTAAATATAACAATATGGCTAAGCATTTGCCCTGCTATTATTATCTCACATTTGTTTAAATGTAGCTAGCGCTTGTCCTATCATGTTATGGTCTCAGTGATGCATGCTCCGTCTGATTGTTAGTCATGTCTACGATATGTAACACTTGTTGCTTATGATAGTTACACTTACTGTTTATGATAACAACACGCATTGTTTATGATATAAACGACTAGATTTCATTATTGCAGGTTGCAAATTCAATGGAGCGTGTTATTATAAGAACCGTGCCGCCTACTATAACTGTTCTAATTACACGTGCATACTATCTGAAGGCCAATTGTACCCAAAGATGACTCCAAATATACTGAGTAGGTTAAATATACACATATATGTTTTTCATTGCCTGGGAGCACTGGGTTGGAGACAGTTGATATTTAAATACATCTATGTTTCTTCAACCTCCTCTTCCTCCTAGTCCTTCACAGCTCACCTCCTACTAAATTTCTTCTTCTTCTTCTTCTTCTTCTTCTTCTTCTTCTTCTTCTTCTTCTTCTTCTTCTTCTTCTTCTTCTTCTTCTTCTTCTTCTTCTTCTTCTTCTTCTTCTTCTTCTTCTTTTTCTTCTTCTTCTTCTTCTTCTTCTTCTTCTTCTTCTTCTTCTGCTCACATCTGAAAGTAAAAACTAGGAGTACTTTCAATCAGATAGCGGTTGGAACGATTAGTAGTGTGACTCTTCGCTGGCTGTTGAACGAGGGGACGAAACCCGTATGTGAATGCCCTGAGTGCAATGATGTCAGTTCGTTGCTTATCTCAACTCAACTCAACCCAAGGAATCCCACCCAAACTAGCGAAATATCTAATGAACAACCAAACAAACAAACAAGAAGAAGAACACCCAAACTAACCAAAAACAAAAAACAAAAAAAACGCCGATCCAAGGAACAAAGCAAACTATATATGATTCTATAGTGGCTGAGATTGCTACCAAAAGCGTAAAAATACTTGAGTTCGAGAAGAAAAACAAATTACGTCTCTGGTGTGACTCATAGCCAAATAATATGTGCAACAATGCAATAAGGTATGAGTTAATTTGACTCATCCGGGCTTACAAGCCATGATCAGCTCTGTGAAAGACCCCCGTGAGTTACCGTGTACGCTCGTCCACAACACACTGAAATGGCCCCATCTTCATCTCATTATTGTGACACACCCCTGCTTCAGGTTTTCTGCCATAATTTTTTTTTTCATTTTGTGTGAAAAAGACCAAAACTTCCTTTTGGATAATTTTAATGAGCAATACTGTTTATATTGTTGAAGACAAGTGGTGTTTGTTTTATTATTCAGTAAATTAAACATGATTAGCAGTAGAGAAGTCTAGAAAACACATTATAAGTGCAATGTTTACATTATTTTTACCTCTTTTTGTCAAATTATTTTACAAATTATATTATTTTTATTACATTTACAACTTATAGCAATAAATCCATTACCAACATATTCCTTGTGCAATCCCCTTTATTTTGATATATGATACAACATTTCTGCTACAGTTTTAACCATTTTCATAAATTATTGTGACAGACCCCAACTTCAAGATTTCGGCCATTATTTTTTGTCATTTTTTTTGTGAAAAAGACATGGTTCAGAATATGCACCAAAACTTTCTTTCAGGTGATTTTAATGAGGAATACTGTTTATATTCTTGAAGACAAGTGGTGTTTGTTTGATTATTCAGTAAAGTAAACATGATTAGCAGTATAGGAGTGTAGAAAATACCTTATAAATGCAGTTTTTTAAATAATGTTTACCTCTTTAATTTCAGTTGTTATTATTAACCTCTCATTATTGTCATAATATGTGTAACCTATCAATGAATCATTAACACTGTCATGTTCCTTGTGCAATCCTCTTTAATTTGATATGTAATACAATAGATCTGCTACCATTTTAACCATTCTAAAAGCATTATTGTAACACACCCCTACTTCCAATTTTCTGCCATGAATTTCTGTTTGGTCAGGACACAATTTTTGGTTGGTAGCGAAAGAGTTAAGCACCATACACCCGTTACCAATTGTGGGTAATATCTGTACCATTACACTACTGTTTCAATCGCAATCAGACATATAATCAGATCGCTACTGGCACTATCGGTGTTGGAACTCTTCGCTAGCTCCTGGGGATGGGGACGGAGCGCTTATGGGAAATCATTGAAGTCTCAGATGGAGGATACGATCAGACAGGTGTGCACCTTGGAGAACATCAGGCGAGGAGAGGAGTGGGTCAGAGTGCTAGCGGAGCAGTGAGACTTGTGCAGAGTTATAATTACATTGAGCCGGAAGTGCAGGGAGTGACCAGCAGGGGCCTCGGAAGTCGAGATCCAGCAACTAATTCAGGATAATGCTCGCTCGGGTGATGTGATTATCTACACAGATGGGTCGGTATTGAGAGGTAGTAGAAGTGCTTGGGGGTTCTTAGCAAAAGCTAATGGTCGACGTTTGGTGCAGGAGAGCCTGGAATATGATACCACAACATCTAGCCTAAGAATGGAGGTGGAGACAGTCAGTGCGGCTTTTCGATAGATGGAGATACGATACATACACACTTTGTGATTGTAATTGACTCAGAAAGCATGCTGAGGAAGGTGAGGACAGGTAAGTTTCGGGCAGAGTGGCTGACTTCGCTTCAGATGTCACAGGTGGCAAGCGTCACCTGGATCTTTTCTCCGGAGCATGCCGGTGTGCAGGGGAATGAACAGGCAGACATATTGGCTGTCTCTGCGAAACTTGTTGGAGTATTGATGCATGAAAAGGCAGACGTGGTTGCGGCCTTGTGGGAACAGCTGTACACCTCGGAGGAGCAAATGGATCACCATGGTCTGCCAAGAATGAGACAGCGAGGAGTGACAAGGAGATCTGGCAGTCGCTCGACGCTCTGAGGAAAGATGAGACGGACATATAATCAGATTGCTACTGGTACTGTCGGTGTTGGAACTCTTCGCTGGCTGCTGGGGATGTGGATGGAGCGATTATGGGTTATGCCCCGAATGCTGTGATATCGGTTCTGAAATCACCCAATCAATCAATCAATCGCATCAATAGGCAATATGCCCAATAAATTTATCAGATCGAATACCCATAAAATATGCCCATTCAATTTAGACATATAATGATATTTAGCATAATGGCATAATGCATGAGTTAGTTTGTATGCATACGATATGAGACGTATACACATAAAAATAATATGTACGAAGCATAGTCCTAGCATCGTATATTCATATGGAGTTACAAATACATGCATCCCACATATTCTTAAACATTAGGCATACAAAGGTCTTCTCATAAGTCTTTAGCATGAGCATGAAGGAATAAGTGGAGAAAATTGAAATTTGGCACAATGCTTATTCCTTCTCAATGTAGCCACCATCTGAATTTATGCATTTCTGCCATCTCTGCGTGATCTTGAACAGATCTTCAGAATACAACAACCTATTTTTAGAAATAACAAATTTTCACAAGCCAGTACGACATCTTTGTCACTGTCAAAACGATTTCCTTTAAGCTGTTTTTTTTTTTTTTTTTTTTTTTTTAATATTTGGGAAAAGAAAAACCAAATCTGGAGAATATGGTGGGTGTAGAAGAATTTCAATATTCAAATCGCTGGCAGATTGCAGCAAAAGCCGTTCTTAGTGGGAGGGCGCGTTGTCTTGAAGATAAAAGCAGAATTTGCGTACGCGCTAACCCTCGTTTTCTGGGCACAGCCATTCTTAGTTTGGTAAGGAGATCTGCATATTACTGCCCATTAACCGTGTTGCCATGAAGCATGTAATCTTTCAATATGACATTTTGACGTCGCAAAAACAGTCTGCATCACTTTTCTTGCAGATTGTTGTGCTCTTGGCTTGGCATTTGTTGGCGAGCCCGGGGTTTTCCACTGCATACTGGCAATTTTAGATTATGGGTCATAATGGTGAATCCAAGTCTCATCTACCGTCACCATGGTCGTTAACCAGTTCTTCGACCGCCACATGTTGAGCAACTGGCCACAGCAATCAACCAGTGGTTGTTTCTGTTCACATGTCAGCAGGCGCGAGACACAGTGGGCGCACACTTTTCTCATGTTCAGTCTGTTGTGTAAAATTCCAAAAATTGTACTCTTGCTCAGTTTTTCTGAACCCGATATCTCTACAATTGTCATTTTCTATTCTGGTCTATTATTTTCTTCACGTTTGCAGCATTTGCATCTTTGCACTCTGAGGACGGTCGTCCTGATCTTGGCAGATCAGCAACTTGGGAACGGCCACACTTAAAAAACTGCAAACACCAATTTTTTACAGAAGCATACAAAAGACAGACTTCCTCAAACACTGGCTCCATCTCCCTGTGTATTTCTGTAGGTGTTTTTCCCTGTAACATCAAGAATTGTATCACCGTCCTGGCGTCTTCATTGTTCTGACAAACCGTTGGATATGCAGATTTGGTCAATAAGGTGTGTTGTGCCATGCACCATATCGGGCTAACCAGTTGAGGAGGGAAATTAATAATTCATATTTGCATTACAAATTGAATGTGCTATGCATGTGCAAAATTTTAATTTTCTTCGCCTACTCTTTTATGGTCAGGCTAAAGACTTATGAGAAGCCCCTAGTATAAAGGTATTCCTACATACATAGTATAAAATGCAATAAATTGTAGTAATATGATTATCTAAACGACTGAGAAACTAATAGTTTCCATAAAGTAACAGACATCTAAAATGATAAATGAAAGTCTCACGAAATAAATCTACTTGTATAGTAAGAATAACCCGCATAGCAATATGATATCTTACACTGAACTGAGAAAGACTATTGCACACTCAAGAAATCTCAGACAATGATAGTTCTTGAAATAACCTAGGTCAGATATAGAACGAAAGTCCATATGTCAAAAAGACTGTTGCATAGTTACTAAGAAATCTTTCCTAGAAGATCCTAGACAACGTAAGAATCATAAATATGACTACACAACATTGAGATGGTTGCCTACCTGTTCAACTGTTCATATCTAACGTGAGCAGGTCTAACAGCCTATTTATATACTAAGTCCAGCAGCCACTATTATCTCCTTGGCGCCTTTCTGTCTGGGTTGAGTTACACATGCCTGACCTGCAGGTAATTAATTCTATTCAAGTGTTGGGCCGGATTCACAAGTTCAGTTTCACACTCTAATGAGTCTGCCAGTCTGTGCAATTTCAATTCACACTCTTCCATGGGTTTAATTGCTCCTAGGTCACTCTGTGTGGCCAGCTGTCCGTCTGCTTTCACACATCATTCAGTCTGTGTGGCGGGCTGGACTTGGCATGTTTACATCCCCATTCCAACTTTTGTCTGTGTGACCCTGTTTGTCAGTTCACGCCTGGGTGGTTTCTAATCAAGCAGACACTTCCCCTGTATTCTGCCGGTGAAGCCTCCAGGTGTGAAATTGAAGTGTTCCCAAGTCTGGTCAGTGTCACATTCCATTTCCCACATAGCCAGTAGACTTCTGAATAATACATTTACTTGCAGGCTTTGCAAGCTTACGTCACAGCTCAGTGGTCTTGTCCCTGCTTGTAAAACCTTTCTCCAGCATTCTTTATTATAGAGAAATTCCTTCCTTCTGTAATTTCTCTACATGGTCCATCAAAAGTTAACAGAAATATGTTCTTGGATTCCACGATAGTCCTGTAGACGATTACAGCACATTGTGGTACAATCTTGAGTCTCAGTTGTTGCACCTCCCATTCAGCCGGCCAATCCTTGCACTCCCGGTCCAATGTGATTAGGTCCCTGCACCGGTCAGATATTTACTCTGATATGTTGACCCACTTATATCGTCTCCCAATGTTTCAGAGCATACATACTTCTCTGAATGTGTCATCTGTCTGGGACATCCATGATTTTCATATTATGAGCCCGTGGCCCTTACTTGCATCTCTGTTGTACACCACAGCATCATCCGCACAGCTTCATTCTGTATGCACTCTAGATTCTCTAGCTGGCTATTTGTATGTGAAAGCAGTCCATACTCAGTTACAGAGATAATCAAATCTTGAAGAGTATGAATATCAGTTTTGCTCCATGTCTATTGCTGCTATAGCCTTAAGTGAACCAAGTCCAGCCTTACATATGATAACAATTCCTTATACGGGATCTTGGAACGACATGCTTATGCCCAGGTACGCCAGACTATTATCTCCGTTAAAAATATATGTCGTTTATTGTGAGACATGTGACATTAGTCTTAACAGTCGTATTGTCCAGAGAGTACCATAATACAGACTTCTTACATGAGCTGGTGACACCACCCATCTCTGACATTACACAATGCATGAAAGTAGAGAGACAAGAAAGACATACAATTAGACGGCCTTCGTGGCAAATTCTACAATATTGTGGGAATATAGCTAATTCCTTCTTGCACGCCCTAAAGAAGAATAGGAAGGACAAATACAGATCGTATAGTCGCGAGCAACAATCTGCGATATGGCGATGGCATAGGGCTTGGCACTTGCCGTCTTGACAGACGATAGTTTGTGCTTCAAAAAGGCGTAATAACTACTAGCCATGGCGGTAGCGGAATGCGACTGGTAAGATCATTTCGTGCTGTAAATGTTCGTCCACAGTGGGTGCATGTGAACGCATGGTAATTTCCACCATCAGGCACCATATTACGTCTCACACGCTTGGTTTGTGACTTATCTGCAATAATGTTCTCCTTTATTTCATTTCTGATATTTGCCCTCCATGCAAGATGTTCTCTTGCTCCCAGTGTGAATTATCAATGTCTGTATCAAACATGTCCCGATTACACACATCTGTGCCGGCTCACCTGGCCTAGGGGTGTAATATCTTTCTCTGTGATCACGTTTACTCTCGTGAGTGGCGTGACGTAAGGCGAGAATCTGTAGGGGAATCTATAGGGGTTCTGGCCGCGGCCGTGACTTACGGGGTATATGGGCCGGTAGCTCAGAAAGTAATGGCAAACTACTGAGCGTAATCTTGCCAAGAAATCAACATAGAGATGAAAAATGCTGATGTAAAGGATACGCAAAAAAAAAAAAAAAGAAACAGCAACAGCACATCTGTGTATCGTAGTAGAGGCCTACCCTGAGATCTCTTACATATCTGTAATTCACTAAAAAAATATGTGCTTTGGTATTCCACCATCATCCATCCTCCTTACATGTCCTATCCATCTAAGCCTACGAAGACAGCATGGAATAAACCGTCTCGCAACCTGATCTTTCCAGTACTTCAGTAGTTGTGATTTTGTCTTGCCACGTAATACCAAACATTCTTCACAGACACCGCATATGAACGCGGTCTAAACGTTTATCTTGGTGTGAGTAAGTTTTCCAGGTTTTACCGCCACAAAGAAGATTACTAAGGACACAGGCTTGATAGACAAGGACTTTTGTTTTGGCAGTAAGCTTCCCGTTCTCTCAGAATCTTTTTCTTAACCTGTTCATTGTTGTTGCTGCCTTACCGATCCGGATGTTGATTTCCCGATCTAGGGATAATTTGCTATTTACCACTGATCCTAGATATGTAAAATGGTCTACTATCTCCAGTTGGGCTTCGTCAATAAAGATTGATGGTACCCCATGTGCACTTTGTGACATAACCTGTGTCTTCGTTTTGCAAATTGTTAAACCAAATTCAGAACAAGCATTGGAGAATGTAGATAGTAGACACTGTAATTCTCCCTCAGAGTGTGTTGTAAATGCAGCATCATCTGCAAACCGCAACTCTCTGATGAGTACTCACCTAATTTTGATCATGGCCTTCAATCTCTGAGCAGTGTAGAGGCTGCCATCTGAGCGTGAGTGAATGTATATACCACTATCCTGATCATGAAAGGTATATTTCAGTAGAAGTGAAACGTATATTCCAAAGAGAGTAGGAGCTATAGTATGTCCACATTTGTTTGCCTCAATATAAACATCCATATCTCAGTAACCAACTGAGGAATAATTATGAGATTTAGTATATAACCTTATCATTATGTCCACCCATCAAAAAAAGAAAAAAAAATTGTTCTGGAGATTTTACAGCAGATTTCAAAGTTTGTTTATATGCGGTATATAATTTACGAGTCTGAGATGAAATTCATAATTTTAAATGTATTACAGCGTAGCCAGACAATCAGCGCTCAATGTTGAATATTTTCGCGAGATTGGCCTTATGCCAACTACCCGCGTTGTTTTAAACTAGGACTGTTCAGAGGTGTCTCAAAATGTGGGTTATTTCATGAAACCTGATTAATATGTTGTTGTTTTGTTCATCTTACCACTTATCGCTAACATTGAAATGTGTGAATATTTTTGAATGAGATTAAATGCGAAATTGTGTATACTATTACAAATTCCGAAAAAAAGAACAGTGCATGCATTGGGTTTGAGTAAACACGGTAATTTCGTCCATGGGTGCAAGAATCTGGAATTAAACCACCACGCAATAACCAAACGGTAGGTAGAAAGATTATTGTAGACAGCTTTGACCAAGATGTCATAAGGCGAGCTATTATAAAAATGCTTTAAAAAGTCGCTTAAAATTCGACAGGGTCGACTTCATTGCACCGGGTTCTATCCCATATGGCTCGGTCTCTTTCCGCAGCTCGGAAAGCATCGCACAAAGCACGAACTCCGCAGCTCTAGCGAAGACCCACAGAAGTATCAGAAAAATTTAACTCGTGAACCGAAGGATGCGGTCCGGAATCGAACCCACGACCTTTGGAGCCCGAGTCAAAAGGCTTGACCACTTCGCCACGGAGACTCATAACATTATAAACATTTTGGATTTTATATCCAGGATTATCTAGCATTATAAAAATGCTGGATGCCAAAGAAACAGTGACTGTAAGAAAACTTGGGGTTTGGTTGAGAAAGAACAATAACATAGAGCTATCCAAAACAACTTTGTGAAAAATAAGGACAGTATCCTCACTTTTTGAAAGTACAAGGGCGGTAGAAATATTCTTTGCGAGCAACCGCATTTAGGAGCCTCGAGAAGCAGATAACTACGTGAAATAAGGGAAATGCGCAAAGAAAATTATGACATAGTGTATTTGGATGAGACGTGGATCAATGCGCACCACATAAGTGAAAAGGAATGGCAATCAATGGATGGCAAGATAAAGCGTTATGTGCCCAGTAGTAAAGGACAGCGTTTGGTCATAGCCTATGCTGGTAGTACTCATAATGGCTTACTACAGAATGCTGGGCTCGTGTTCGTATCAAAGCATACAGACAATAGGGATTATCATAATGAGATGAATGGTAATGTATTTAGAGATTGGCTCGAGAATACAGTACTTCCATCCCTTGATAGACCGTCTTGTCTAATCATGGAAATTTCATCATATCACAATGTTGTTGCCAAAGAAGACAAAATACCTACGGCATCGAGCACAAAGGAAGAAATAAAGATTTGGCTCCGAAGGGAAAATATACCATTTTAAGAAACATATTTCAAGCTACAGTTGTTGTCCCTTGTAAAACAGGCGCAAAATAGCAAGAAATTTCAAATCGACAAGGTGATAGAAGAGCATGGCCATAGGTGCTTGAGACTTCCGCCGTATCATTCTCATTTAAACTCTATAGAACTTTTGTGGGCTAAAATTAAAGGAAAAGTGGCAGCTGTCAATACTACATTCAAATTGTCTGACGTCAAGATACTAACTGAGTCCGCGCTATTAAATATTGATAAAAGTTACTGGACAAAATGTGAGGACCATGTGTTGAAAGAGGTTGAGGTCTATTGGAGAAAGGATGGATTGAATTTTATGCAACCGAGAGCAATCATCAACCTAATGGAATCGTCCGACACAGATTAAGGTCTGAGCAGATCGCAGACCTTAATCTACATACACACTTACTGGGATATTTTGCTCCAACTATTCAGACGAATTGCAGGCCCTAAACATTAAAGCATCAGCATAAAGTCAATATCAACAGTTTGTATTCCACAATGATGAATTTTCAATTCTGCAAGCCCTCAGCGGTGACAAACAATTGTATTGAACACACACACACACACACACACACACACACACACACACACACACACACACACTAAACGCATTGAATACCAACAGAAGAGTAATATTGCGGTGGAAACTGACTTACTGTGGCATAACAAGAAACGTGAGAGCAAACACGTTGTCAACTTAGGGGACAACACACGTGCATACTAATCAATCTATAAACTTCAATGAAAAGAGGACCAACATCTTGGTCGTTAAGAAGAAAGCCCACTACAGAGACACTGACAACTATTTTCATAGTGCACACCAGGTAATCATGTTCGGTCTCTGAACGGTAAACAGCAGAGTAGACAATCTTTCATGAAGACTCAAAGCGGGTCTGTCACCCATGTGTACCTGTGAACAAACTACACAGACAGCTGAACAGATCCTTAAAAATGGAAACATGATGACTAAATTGCGGTATCATTTCTGGTCACTCCAAACGCACATTAACGCACAGCTATTTGGAAGCTTTCACGAACTCAATATAAAAAGCTAACATGAATACTTGTGTACACATTTTTAACCAGCAGCTGAAGAAACAAGAACGAAATAAAAAAATAATGTAAGAAATATATTTCTTCTACTTTCCTGTTAATTTACAAATTATTTACCCCATGCCTCTGTAAATTCTCTGTCTTTACTAATATTACACATTGCACCCCTCTCTGGATTCTCCGTGGTGAAGTGGTCAAACCGTCTGACTCGGGCTTCGAAGGTTGTATGTTCGATTCCGGGCCGCGCCCTTCATTTCACGAGTGTATTTTTCGGAGACTCCAGAGGGTCGTTGCTGGAGCTACGGAGTTCGTGCTTTGTGCGACGCTTTCCGCGCTGCGGAAAGAAACTGAGCCATATGGGATAAAGACCCGGTGCAATGCAGCCGACCCTATTGACTTTTAAGCTAGTTCTTTCATTGCACCCACTCCCATACGAATCCGGATACGCCTTGTGTGTCATCTGAATTGGCGAGGCTTTCATTACTGTAAACATAAATTTGTTAGCGAGAAATCACTAGTTTTTCAGCAAAACATCAAAGAAATGTCACCGCTTTCGATGATTTAAGTTGTTTTTGGACCTATCAAAGACATATTCCTTGGGTGGGGGTAAATATAAGACGGCTGGACAAAATTCATAAAGATGCAACAGACAGTTTTCAAAATAATTGATCGTGAATGAAGGCATTCTTTGTGGGACATACTATAGTACACAACCTTGCTTAACTCCACTCTTGATTTCAAACTCTTCTGAAGTTGCACCATCCAACTTGATTATACCCTTTTTGCCTGTGTGGAACGGATCAACAATAGACAGAAGAGATGGTGGGCAGCCAATCTTCTGTTGTGCCTTGAACAGACCCTCATGACTGACCAATTCACAAGCATTTGTGAGGTCGATGAAGGCAATAAACAGTGGTTGATTCTGTTCACGGCCTGTTTCTTGCATTTGTCGCAATGAGAATGTCATATCAATGGTAGACCGGTTCTGTCGAAAGCCACACTGTGATTCGGGGTAGGATTGATCTCCTAGGACTTGAAGTCTGCGCAGAACAATTCTGGCAACTACTTTCCCAACAATACACAGAAGTGAGATACCCCTATAGTTGTTGCAGTCGCTCCGATCGCCCTTATAGCTCTATTAGCTGGTGGATCTGTAGAGTGAGTGTGTCTTGTCTACTGCTGATAACCTCTATTAAAATCCCATCCTTACCTAGAGCCCTGCCAGATGCAAGTTCATTTATAGCACACTTAACGTCTGTTATGGTGGGAAGTGTGTCCAGGTGGGCAAGAGTTGGTAGGGCCTCTATGGCGTTGAGGGCATCATCAGCTAGTGTGGTCACACTTGAGTAAAGTTCAAATAATGCTAGATAGTTAGTTAGTTAGTCGAGGTTCCAACTTCACGGCAATGGGTCGTCCCCATTATGCTCCATTCCTGTGCCAGTGAATATCACACAAAATGCTCCCCACTATCCAATGTGAAAAGTGGAATAGACAGGAGTCTCGGAAATCCAACAACCAGCACAGGTACACTGTGCATAATGCTGCCGCCAGAATGCCAACACAAAATTCATCCATGAAAACCACAGTTCATCGTCGATAGACTCTTCAGTCACCAGAAAGACCTCATTGGCCCGGGTTTTCTCACATGGCTCGGTCTTTAACCGCAGGGCGACCCGCCGAAAGTGTCGCATAAAGCTGTAGCAGAATGAATGACATATCTGTATTAGCTAGGGGTGCAAGACTACAGCACGCTTGAGCATCAATATAGAACAGCTAGACGGATGCTCAAGTCGTGACGTAGCTGGTTGTGGGGTAGTTACCACCGGGATCCGAACATGTCAACATCCCTGGTATTCTGAGATCATCATACCACATCTATATCTATAAAACAAAGTGTATGTATGTAAATATGTAAATATGTAAATATGTATGTCCTTTATTTTTTCGCTAACGGCCCATCCGATTGAGATGAAATTTTCTACACGCCTTCCTTTCATTCCAGAGCTGTCAACTGTCGTATTTTTTTTTCTTCTTCCTCCTCCTCCCTCCTCCCATTCCCAAAATACGTACGTAAATATATGATGATGATGATGAAAGAATCCCCTAACCAAAACGCTTGGGAAAGGGAAGAAAATGACGTGACTACACATTAGCTAAGGGACTTAACTCTAGAAAAAGTTATTTCAAGGGGCATAACTTTTAATAACATTGTTGTATAACTTATAGTCATATTGTTGTATCGTTTTCAATGATTTATAAACTCTTTGTCTATAGTTATATACCGGCATATGAGTTATAATAAATAATGATCCAATCTTTTAGACATTTTCAAAGTTTACATAAAAATAATGCATAATGCATAACATTGTAACTCATCTTTCTATACTTAAGAAGTTATCTAAAAGATGTTGAACAATATCATCGCATCTTTAGTGTTTTCCGCCATCATATCGACACGATTCGCTTGACAGCACTTCTCAGCGCTATCAAGCCAAGACGCCTTACACATTTCAAGCAGTCTGATACGGGGGGAAAATGGCACGTCGTAATAGCACAAAGAAACAAGCAGCTTCCAAGATGCATAGTGAGAAAACCGACCAGACTATCAAGAAGACGAACCTGCCTTTGGAGAGTCTGCATGCAAGCTGTAATAAAGTATCTGAACCTACAGTCAATGAAACTACCAATAAGAAGAGCGACGACTACCCACAGGCGAACACAAAAACTTGTGAGAGGAAGGAGGACCAAGACACCAGAATCAGAAACACTGATTCAAACACAGTCAGATGGGTGGTCAAGCGGCACATGCATGAATACGCACAAGATGCAATGACATATGTTCGCGCATATGGCCGCCCAGATTTGTTTATTACCTTCACATGCAATCCTACATGGGATGAAATAACAGAACTGTTGTTAACTGGACAATCATCATCAGATCGCCCTGATATTTCCGCACGTGTGTTCAAACAAAAATTGAAATCTTTAATGGATTTAATTGTCAAGCATCACGTTTTTGGAGAGACACGCTGTTGGATGTATTCCATCGAATGGCAAAAAAGAGGATTGCCACATGCACACATTTTGATTTGGTTGATGGAAAAAGTCACACCAGATCAAATTGATCAAGTCATCTCAGCAGAAATACCAGATGTCGACATTGATCCAGAGTTACTTGAAGTCGTCACCAAAAACATGATTCATGGTCCATGTGGCTTCCTCAATAACAATTCACCTTGCATGTCTGATGGAAAATGCACAAAACGGTACCCAAGACATTTACATGCAGAGACAATCACTGGCAATGACGGATATCCACTATATCGTCGACGCTCAACTGAAGATGGCGGCAAATCTATCACTTTAAAAGTACGAAACAATGATCTTCAAGTCGATAATCGTTGGGTTGTACCGTATTCACCGTTACTCTCGAAAACGTACAAAGCACACATCAATGTCGAGTATTGCAATTCGGTTAAATCGATCAAGTACATTTGCAAATATGTCAACAAAGGAAGCGATATGGCAGTTTTTGGAGTGGGAAATGCAACTGCGTCTATCGATGAAATAGACCAATATCAAGTGGGACGCTACATTAATAGTAATGAAGCAGTATGGCGTATTTTATCATTTCCAATCCATGAACGTCATCCAACAGTTGTTCATTTGGCAGTGCACCTTGAAAATGGACAGCGCGCGTACTTCACAACAGAAAATGCAAGTGAACGAGCATTGTCACCACCACCAACAACGTTAACTGCATTTTTTTCATTGTGTGGGAATGATATGTTTGCAAAGACACTACTTTACTCTGAAGTGCCAACATACTACACATGGAATGCATCAGCGAAAAAGTTTCAACGTCGCAAACAAGGTAAAGCAGTTGAAGGACATACCAATTTATATTCGACCGACGCGTTAGGCCGTCTGTACACTGTTCACCCAAACAATGCAGAATGCTTTTACTTGCGATTACTGTTAATCAACGTACGTGGACCGACATCCTTTCAAGAATTAAGAACAGTAAACGGTCAAGTATGTGCCACTTATCGTGAAACTTGCCAAGAATTACATCTTCTTGAAAACGATGCACACTGGGACACTTCAGTCGCTGATGCATCAAATACTGCTCAACCACAGCAAATACGCACATTATTTGCCATCATATTGACAACTTGCTTCCCATCCAATCCAAAAGATCTTTGGGAAAAATACAAAGACTGTATGAGTGAAGACATCCTACATCGTTTGCGTGCAATGAATCAAAATCCGGACATTCAATTCACACAAAATGTGTATAATGAAGCATTGGTTTCGACGGAGGACATATGTTTGGAAATCGCTAACAAACCACTGGTACAATTGGGAATGACTGCGCCAGATCGATCTGCAAACGATCTTTTCGATCGTGATTTGCAACGAGAATCACTCTTTGATGTCGACGAATTGTGTGCATTTGTTCAAACGAATCTTCTGAAATTGGTTCCAGAACAACGTATAGTGTATGACATAATTATGCATGCAATTAAAAGCCAAACCGGCGGATTGTATTTCCTAGATGCGCCCGGGGGCACAGGGAAAACTTTTCTCATTTCACTTATATTGGCAACCATACGATCACGACAAAATATTGCGCTGGCTATCGCATCATCTGGAATTGCGGCAACTCTTTTGGATGGTGGCCGAACAGCACATTCAGCACTAAAATTGCCCTTGAATATTCACATCACTGAGACACCAACATGCAATATCCGAAAAAATTCTGGAATGGGTAAAGTACTCCAATCATGTCAACTCATTGTATGGGACGAATGTACTATGGCACACAAAAAAGCATTGGAGGCGCTTCATCGTACACTACAAGATTTCAGAGGAAATGAACAGCTCTTCGGTGGCGCACTTATTTTATTGTCTGGTGATTTTCGACAAACTCTACCTGTTATACCACGTTCAACACCCGCTGATGAACTTAATGCATGTCTGAAATCATCAGTTTTGTGGCGACACGTTCAGAAATTGACTTTGAAGACCAACATGCGTGTACAACTACAACATGATGCATCCGCAGAAGTTTTCGCAAAACAATTGTTGGATATTGGGAATGGAAAAATGCCAATCGATGAATCCACACATAGTATCACGTTGCCAACAAACTTCTGTAACATCACAGCAACTATAAACGAATTAATTGACAAAGTTTTCCCAAATATGGCACGGAATCACAAAAATCATCAATGGCTCAGTGCACGTGCTATATTAGCAGCTAAAAACAACGATGTCAATGCCATCAATTGCGCCATTCAAAACGAAATACCAGGCGAAGCGACAACGTATAAGTCCATCGATTCTATGATGAATCAAGACGAAGTTGTCAATTATCCAACTGAATTCTTGAATTCCCTTGATTTGCCAGGCATACCGCCGCACGTTTTAACATTGAAAATTGGTGTGCCTATCATTCTTCTCCGAAACATCAATCCACCTCGACTTTGCAACGGTACCAGGCTTGCAGTCAAAAAGATGATGAACAATATCATCGAAGCTACAATTTTGAATGGGAAATTTAAAGGAGAAGATGTACTGTTGCCTCGCATCCCAATGATTCCAACAGACATGCCATTCGAATTCAAACGCCTGCAGTTTCCGGTGCGAGTTGCATTTGCCATGACGATCAACAAAGCACAGGGACAATCGCTACAAGTGTGTGGACTAAATTTGGAAAATCCGTGCTTCACACACGGACAGCTATATGTGGCCTGTTCACGCGTTGGAAAATCTTCGGATTTATTCGTCTACGCACCAGACAGAAAAACAAAAAATATTGTTTATCAAAAAGCACTACGTTAGACATCATATTTGGTGTTCGGCCATAACTTGAAATTTATACAAGATTTAAAAAAAAATAATCCTAGCATTAAGCAAACTTTTCTCCTCTAGATAGACAGACAGACAGGCAGGCATGCAGGCAGGCAGGCAGGCAGGCAGGCAAGCAGGAGAGGAGGCAAAGAAGAGAAGAAGGATGGGAATATGAGAAGAAGTAGAATTTGGGGATGAAAAAGAGGGGAAGAAGAAAAAGAGGTTGAGAAGAAGAAGGCGAAAAGGATGAGAAAGATAATAAAAAAAAAGGAGGATGAGGAGAATAGAATGAGAAATAGTAGAAAAGTACAAATGTCTTCATGCTTTTTAAATGCATTATGTTCTGGTGTTTCTTTAACACATTTGATCCTGGGGGAAATTTTTGGCTTTATGTCATAGTCGTAATCTAACACCTTTAGTTTTGGGGTATATTTGACAAAGCTGCCCTCGTGTAACTTTAACCCATTCTGCCTTGATTATTGCTTTAGACTCCTGCCTCTGAACCACTTGGATCCAACATTGATTATCCTCTAAACATGATTGTCAGAAGATGTTGATTTAAGTGCCGGGGTCCATGTGGTACTTCCAGCATGCCAGCACAATAATAACAACATCAAGTGCAGTTGTGTTTAGAAAATAGGTGCATAACATCGTATATTCACAGCAAATGCCCGGTATCAGTTGCAAGTTTATTTGTTGCTTTCACTTTCTGTATTTCAAACTGCTATAATAATAACTCTTTCTGTTCCAGGAGTTTATTACTTTAAAATAACACATTTATATGATATTCTTCATGTCAAGTTTCTCAAATACAAAGTTAGTTTATCTATTTGCAAATTATTTAAAGTAGCCTCAGCAAGTGTTACATAAAAAATGCACGTCATTACGAGTGCAAATGACTCAAGAGTCTCATTGTTGATGTTAACCTAATGAAGAAATAAATCACTATTACTGCCTCTAAAATTGTCTTATTTAAAACGAAATCAGCCACAGGCAAGTGAGGACTACATTATTGTATTACTTTAGGCTGACCGTACATACTTCACGAAATCATGCTCATTATGTGAACGATCCTGCAAGATTCTCGACTCTACAGCAGACAATATAACTATAGTGAATATTTCTTGAATTCAATAATTCAGTTTTCCATTTCATGTTTTCAACTTGGCATTGCTTGTCAGACAGATAGTGGGGAACGGGATCTTATATGACTACTTATATAATTTAAATGAGATGCTCTCCACCATGGTCTGGGCCGGGTCAGACAGACAGACAGATAGATAGATAGATAGACAGACAGACAGACAGACAGACAGACAGACAGACAGACAGACAGACAGACAGACAGACAGTCAGTCGGGAACGGGAACTTATATGACTACTTATATGAATTAAATGAGATGCTCCCCACCAGGAGTTGGGCGATGCCGGGCCGGGTCAGACAGACAGACAGATAGATAGTCGGAACGGGAACTTATATGACTACTTATATGAATTAAATGAGATGCTCCCCATCAGGGTCTGGGCGAAGACGGGCCGGGTCAGACAGACAGACAGACAGACAGACAGACAGACAGATAGACAGACAGACAGACAGACAGATAGTCGGTAACGGGAACGAGAACTTATATGACTACTTATATGAATTAAATGAGATGCTCCCCACCAGAGTCTGGGCGAAGCCGGGCCGGGTCAGCTAGTACTTTATACTTGTGGACTTATTATAAATAAAACCCTTGTGAAAATATCATCAAGACTTCGTGTAGATAATTCGTTCTAATCGTTTACTCTACAACAGAGTAAAAATGCTGCCGCTCAACCAGGATTTGGACTTTGATGTCGCGGACACAATGCAGAAGTAATAACAAGAGACGCAGCACAACGAAGAACTTTCAGTGAACGCTTTTTCTCGGCTTGCTGCGACGACAACAATGTATGAAGTTATCAAGTAAATTTGAATAGTATCAAAAGAAATACTCAAAGGATGATCCAGACCACACCACCTTACGAAAGTGTGTAACTTGAAATAGAATCACCACAAAGCGTTTTTTCGGCTACTCGATTGGAGCGCCGCCATATATAGTTGAACGAACTAATAGATCTTAACATAATAAGCTGTTTACCAAGATCGGAAGCTGTTTGTCATCATGGACTGGAATGACCAGACTGTCGTCTCTATGATGTGAGTTTTATTCCGCCGTTATCGCAGCCGTTGGTTGACCTTGCTTGTCTGAAGGTCACTGACTTACTTGAACTGCCCAAGATCGAAATTTTTCAATTTTTAAAAGTAAAACAGCTACAACCAACTTAGAAAATTTTCGAGATGTCAAGAAGAAGGCGAATTACTTGCCTTGGTCTTTTTGGATACGGGAAGGCATAGTGGGTTGCCGACCTGTTGAAAAAGAGAACCTACTGTAATCGCTTCTCTTAAACTGTTTCAAGTCGACGCCTTGAAGAGCCCTGTTAGGGTGAAGTAAGGCTCAAATCTGGTAGGGGCCCGACTAGGGGCTGAAAGTGAAAGTGAAAGTGAAAGTAACGAAACCTGAGAGGCTGGAAGAAGGATATCACTGAAGTCACGTTTGGATAGCTATTAAATAATACGAACTCCAGACGTTTGAGTTATACATGAACCGTGACAAGGGAAATTTTTAAAGAACGTACGTGAATTCACGCTTCTCTTGGATCAAGGAAAGACATGCTTGACGGTAATTAATTAAAGTATAACTCCTATGAGAACATTTTTTAATGTGATTTTAATAAGATCATTTAGATAAAATGTTATAAATGTGAATTTGCTTATATAGGTGTATAGTAAAATATTTCAGCATGGCAGAGGAAGGTTCACTGACACAAGTTTTGACTGGGGTAGGAACGGTAATAGGTAAACTCAACACAGTCATGAAACAACAAGGAATGGCAGCTGAAATTGTCAAATTTAGCGGACAGGCAAAAGATTTTAAGAAGTGGATAACTTCAATAGAGAAATATGCATATTTGGTGTCAGCATCAGATGAAGAGAACATGAAACTTGCTTATCAGGCAGCAACAGAACCGGTTTCTGATCATATCAGAAGAAAATTAGAAGCTAGGGTAGATGAAACATGGGAGCAGTTCAAAGACGATCTAGCCCATAAGTACGCGGAAATAACGGACCCACAACATGCGTTTTCGGTGTTAAGACAGTCCAAACAAAACACTGGAGAAACTGAACAATTGTTCAGCGATAGGTAGATTAACCTGGCTGAAGAAGCATTCTTAGGACAGAACGTACGAGGAGAAGAGGTGGAGCGGATGTTGGTCGGGATTTTTGTAGATGGTATAAAATCAGATGGACCTCCCCCGATGTGTCTCCACCTTGACGTGGTGGGGGAGCTTGCGTGTCCCATAGACCCCATTTGCTTGCCGATGGGTGAAAAATTACATATCTGACAGCTTATGGGATAGGGACCAGACTAAGAGAGACACAACCTGCTGCTCTGCAGGCATAGACTGAGGATAGCAGTCAAAATTTAAATGAGGTGCACAAAGGCAGAATTTCTTGGTCCGGACAAAACTCTTAAGGCTCCCTGTCGAGGGCTGTGGCTGAACGCCTCTAAGCCACAAACCCTCGGATCTTAGAGCCAGGCTGATACCCGTCTACCGGAAAATAGAAACATGATACTGAGCAAGCTACATGCTCAGGTCTGATACATGTTCGAAGGCTCCCAGCTGGGGGATATGAGAGTTTCCCGGATGAAGGGGCCTGGCCGTTTCCCGTTCACTGCTGCACGAAGGTAAGGTGCTGAGCCGGCAGCACATGTAGCCTACCTCGTGAGCGAGTACAAAAAAGTCAGAAAAGTGCCCCAGTCGAAGGGTTACGGAAACTGTCTGTATCTAACTCATAGAGAGTGTAGACAAAAGTGGAAGAATGTCTCATCAACGCGAAATGGAACGCACGGCGAGCGAACCTATTGCGTGGTCTGAAGTCACACGCAAAAGCTTACCGAGTGGATGTCACTCGCAGCCTGACCGCTCCTGGTGTGTGATTGAGCGATCAGTGGCAAGTGGGATGCCCAACACATGGAAGTGAGGAACTAAAGCAGCCATGAGCAGGACGTGGAAACTCCTTGGGTGAGCCCAGTCTCAGAGCAATATGTGCCGGCTCTACAATTATGGAAGCCTCCTTGGATAGCGAGATAATGCCCATGGTCTGCCCCTGCCTTCCCTTGAGGGCAGACCACGATATCGTTGATCGTTCTATCTTGACCAGCTGAGATGTGGGTGACATTACAACAGTCTAACGTGTCTCGAAACCAGAGGAAGGCTAACCTCACTAAAAAATGCCCGCCGGAAGTCGGAAGTGTCGTCCTACGGGTGGCAAACTAAAAATTGACACTACGCTTTTACGTCCGAGTGAAATGTCTCGTCCGAATGTCTCCCGTGCTAGGAACAGCTCTGACTACCTAGTTTCCGAATGCCGCTCTTGTTCGGAACAGCTCTGACTAGGTAGTTTTCCGAATGTCCGCCGTGCCTGGAACAGCTCTGATGGGTACAGGGACAAGCACATGTCCGAAAACTCGCTTAGTGGAAACCAACCGCAGAGCTGACTGGTTTGTGCAGGAACGGCCCAGGGCGAGCGAAATGCCCAATATATTGAAGTGAGGAATTAAAACAGCCATGAGCAGGACGTGACGATTCCCTCGGTAAACCCAGCACCAAAGCGTTATGTGCCGGCTCTGCAATTATGGAAGCCACCCAGGATGGCGGAAAATGCTATGGACTGTCCCTGCCTTCACTTGAGGGATGACCGTGTAGTCTTCGACTGTTCCAACTAGACCAGCTGAGATGTGGACGGTACCACAAAAGTGAGAGTCTCCCAGGATTGCTAACCTGGTCAAAAATGCACGCTAAAAGTCGGATGTGTTGGCCTGAGGGTTTCGACCCGAGGGTGCCTAACCAGACACACCGCAATCACATCTGAAAAAATCACTCCGGATGAACGCAAAGAAGAAATCAGATGGACTGAAATTTAAGCTGATGAGGGAAAATCCTGAGAGATTATCACAAGCTGTAGATATAGCAGTACAAGAGGAAAACTTGAGACTTAGATTTAGATTGAGAGTAGGACGAGAAATAGGTACCAGTCGAGAAGATAGGATTGAAGAGACCATGGAGATAGGACAAACAAGGTTCGGATGGAATAGGAGAGGAGGTATACAGACATTACAAGGTAGTAATAGAAATGCTTATGATGAAAGAAGACAATTGAGAAATCCTACAAGTGAGACGGTAGGTAACACAAATAACACAAATATAGTCTGTTGGTTTTGTGGCCAACGGGGACACATTTTTCGCTTCTGTGTTAACAGGCGTGTCCAGTCGAATACACAAGGTAGAAGTGGCAATAGTAGATTAAATAGGAATGTTGAAGATAGACACAGAAGTTTTACAAGTACAAGAACGCAGGAAATCCGGCGCCCTACCTATTAAATAGGACCTGTAGTAGGAGGGAAAATAACAAGGTCCCAAGATTTAAAGAATATTTTAATAACAGGTATAGTAGGTCGAGTAGAGAATACTTTCAACTAGATTAAATCAAACAGTTTACAGAGAATAAAACAGATCCCAGCTCATGTATAATAGAAATAGGAAAATATAGAGTTCGTACATTAATTGATTCAGGAGCTCAGGTTAGTGTGATCAAAGAAAGTTTTTTATACAAAATAATGAGAAATTGCAAAATATTCAGAAGTCATAATAATCTTCACTCTGTTACAGGACAGAATTTACAAGTAATTGGACAAACAATAATGAATTTTAAATTAGGAGGGATCAACGTAAGACATCTTTCCCATGTCGTGAAAGATTTAAATATAAATATGCTTATAGGTAGGGATTTTCTAATAAAAAACGGTGTAAGACATATTTTTGATTTACACAAATTAAAATTCATGGACGTATATGTAGATTTAGAGGAAGACATGCACATTTCATCACTTGTTAGAGGTAAAATGTCTACGACGTTGAAACCACAGTCGGTTAATTTGATACAGGCAAAGGTAAAAAGAAATCCCTATTATTTAGCAGGACACACAGTTAGAATCACTGAATTGCAAAGGGAGGTAATTGATGAGCCTGGTCTAGAAGTTCCGGACGGAATAATATCATTAGATAAACACTTAACTTTTCCAGTAATGATTATTAACAACACAGGTAGAGAAATTAAATTATACAGAGGATATGTAATAGCCAAAGTAGAACATAACATTAATGACATATTAGCAACAGATAGAATAGAAATACCGGGAATAAATTATTCAGAAACTCCTAGTGAAAGAATTAATAACAGACACAGACGCGAAAGAAAAGGGAACGTGCAGAAGGATGAATTGATCCATCCATTCAGAAGAAATACAGCCCAAATACATTCACTAGACAAAATAACAAGAGAGCAAGAATTGTTGGCAAAGTTAAAAACTCCACCAGAAAATAAGAAAGTATTAGAACAACTTATAAAAGAGAATCAGGATGTATTTGCAATTAATGATTTAGAATTGGGAAGGACAAAAACAGTTACGATGGAAATAGATACTGGAGATCATCCACCAATTAGTTTAAAACCGTATAGAACTCCCCTAAGAAATAGAGAAATTTTTGAAAAGGCAATAGAAGATATGTTGAAAGCAGGAATAATAACAAGATCGAAGTCAGAATGGTCATCTCCGATAGTAATTGTGACCAAAGCTGATGGTTTACATCGATTCTGCTGTGACTATCGGGCGTTAAACAAAATCACTAAGAATGTAGCGTACTCATTGCCGGTGATTGATGATATTTTGGGCTTACTTAATGGCTCTACATTCTTCACGACACTAGACACAAGATCAGGATTCTGGTGTATCCCGATGTCGGAGGATGCTCAAAAGAAAAGTGCTCTGTGTACTCATATGGGTTCTTACGAATTTTTACGAATGCCATTCGGAGTTCGAACAGCTCCATCTCACTACATGTTGTTAATAAATGAGGTATTAGAGGGTATGCAAAAGTTTGCATTGGCATACATAGATGACATTTTAATTTATACAGCAGGAGATGTAGATGATAACTTAAAACATGTAAAATTAGTATTCAACAGATTAAGAATACATGATGTCAAACTGAAGCTCAGTAAATGCGAATTTTTAAAGACAGAAACAAAATATTTGGGGTATATTATTAATAGAGACGGAATTAAACCAGATCAGGACAAGATAAAAGTTATTAAGGAACTACCTCCTCCAACTAACGTAAAAGAAGTTCGTGCAGTTATCGGAACCTGTGGGTATTATCGACGTTTCATTCCATTGTTCTCAAAAATAGCAGAGCCTATTACTAACTTAACTGGCAAATACGCTAGATTTAAGTGGGATGATGAATGTCAAAAAGCGTTCGAGTTTTAAAAAAAATAGCTTAACAGTAGTGCCACTATTGACATATCCAGATTTGAATAAACAGTTAATATTATATACAGATGCTTCAGATAATGCTATAGGAGCGTGTTTGGTTCGACCATATGAAGGAAAAGAATCTGGAATACCAGGGGTTAAAAATGAAAGGCCAATTTATTTCTTGTCCCTAACCTTAGCAGGTCTCAGCGGAAATGGTCGACTATTGAGAAGGAGGCTTATGCTATTCATTATGCTCTTCAGAAACTTAACTACTATCTACATAACGCAAATTTCATTATTAGAACTGACCACATGCCTTTAAAATCTTTGTTAGAAGCTCCAGTGCAGAACAGGAAAATACAGACATGGGCGTTGAATCTACAGGGATACAATACTAGAATACAATACATACCAGGTAGGAATAACACATGTGCAGATCTATTGTCTAGAATCCCGTATCCACAGTCATCAGGAAACTCGGAAGACGAAGGTGAACCAGAGATAGACGACCGAAATTGGCAAGTAAATATATTAGATTCTGCCATAATAAATAGAGAATATTTTGAGAGTTTACTGTCGGATCAAGAGTCTGAACCTAGAGCAGAAGACCCACATTTAGCACAATTTAATATGAAAGAAGAACAAGAATTAGATCCAAAAGTCTTAGAAATAAAACAGAAATTAAAAGAAACGGATGAGAATAAGTATAAGAAGAATTATTTAGTTTTGCAAGAGGATGAACAGTTATATTACATGAGTGAAAGAAACGAACAGCTAAGGAAATATATTCCAAAACATTTGGAAAGTGAAGTTTTAAAAGCATATCATGATGAGAATGGTCATCTCGGTCGTGATAAATTAGTGAAAGCACTTACGAATAAATATTATTGGCCGAATTTATTTAAAACTGCTTGTAAGTATGTCGATACGTGTGAAAGATGCAGATTAAGGAATATGAAAACAATTAAGTGTCCCTTACAAGATACAGATATTCCTCAGTTTCCAATGCAAAAAGTTAGTTTAGATATATCAGGTCCTCACCCTAGAACATTATCAGGGAACGTATATCTAATTCATATGGTGGACGTCTACAGTCTCTGGCCGGAAGTTTATGCAATCCCAGGTAACAGCGCAGATACTATCATTAATATTTTTTTACAGGAATCCGTACCAAGATTTAGTTGCCCACAGATTGTACTCACGGATAATGGTAAAGAATTTGTGAATAAGAAATTCGAAAAGTTATTAAAAGATTTGAATATAAAACATATAAAGACCTCATACTATAGACCTTCTTCAAATGCAAAGAACGAAAGACAACATAGGACATTGTACGATATTATAGCAAAGATAGTCGATGAACATGAAAAAGATTGGGATCTATTCCTAGGACCTGCGCTTAGCGCTATACGCACAAATCAAAATGAGAGCACAGGGTTTTCACCATTTTATTTATTACACGGGAGAGAGCCAATACTACCCATAGATAATCTGTTACAACCAAGACGTGAATATATGGGGGAAGACTTTCAAGAGGTCATCATACAAGAAATGCATAAAGCACATGTAAGATTAAAGAACAATATAATTAAAGCTAGAGAAAGACAGAAAAAGTACAGAAACGTGAATACAAAATTACAGGAATTCAAAGTAGGTGATAGAGTTTATTATAAGAAGCATAGAAGGAACTCTAAGTTTGATGCTCGTTGGGTTCCAGGTTATTACATTTTAGAAAAGCTAGGAAATGTATCTTACAGTATAAAGAACCAGATCACGGGACATATAGCAAGGGCACACGTAGAGTACTTAAGAAGAGATAATGATGATAAGGGAAATAATAATTATAATAATTATTATTATTCAGACACCGTATACTTAGATGAACAAGTCGTCAGAAGAGCTACAATACCCACAGATTTTAGAAAAGACCCAGCACAAAGTCAATTAATAACAACTCCAGTTTGTGATGATACTCAAGAACAGACAATACCGAAAACGATAGAAGACAAAAATATGAATGAGGGTCATTATGATAGTATAGAATCTTTGGAAGAAGAGATAGGTGCTCCATGTAAAAATACTAGACAAGCAACGAAAAGGAGAATAGAGAGACAGAGAGAAAGAGAAGTGAAAAGACAGAGAAGAATTAGGGAACATTCATCAAGCGACGAATATATACCCCTATTAGAAAGGTTGTTAAGAAACGATGATAGAAAAATTAGATTGGATATAGAAAAAAAAAAGGTTGGCAGCTGCTAGTAATAGACATACAGATGAAGAAGAAATGGATGAAAATTCAGAATCAAATAGTAGTATGGAAGAAAGTAATACTGTATACGAGGAAGAAGATATTGATGTGGAGATAGCACTTATTCAAAGGAACTTGGAGCTACTGAAGAAATGGAAACGTAGGAAATAAATTGATAGAAAATACTGCAGATAGCAAGATATAAATTTCATGATTTAAAAAGGAAAATGATACTTGAGGATGTATATGACACATTTGTTATGGAAAAAGGGTTCTATTGATACTTATAATGAGTTGTCTTGAAGAATAGACATAATTAGGTATTAAGATAACTAATATGCATGTAAATTCGAGTGAGGTATATTTTTTTTACTGTAATTTTATTGCCAATTGATTTTATGCTTTGACTTCTTGAGTTTTCTTAAATAGATAAATAAGTTATTGTTAGTCCATAAAAGAGACTAACAATAGATAGGATGCATGTTATATTATTTTAAAATATGTTTTTCTTTGAATGAGTTGATACCTTTATTTGATATGAGGGGAAACATAAATGATGTATAAAACCTTGGGGGGGGGGGGGGGGGGGGAGGGTATGATGTCGTGTTGTGATTTTATTTCGCTTAACTTATAATTTAAGTGAATTGTCTTGTGTGTTAAATAAGAATTACCTTGTTTATAAATATGTTAGAAATCGGTTAAGTTGAGTTTAAATTATAAACAGTTATGATTTTGTCAAGTATAAAAACAATACACGGGACTTCGTTCAGAAAATAGTAATAAACTACTGAAGACTAGTAGAGAGACACATTATCTTTGTGAATAATATGTTCATGGGTATATTCTGTTGCTGTGATAATCAGCATAAAGAGGTTGATATGGCTATGAAGTATTAGAAACATATGCCGGGGATGGTTATGTGAAAGTTAAAATAGGAGCTGTATTAAAGTCAGCATTATTTGAAGATATATGGATTGGATACCATATTATGACTAACGATATGATAGTTGGTTAATAGAGAATAGATAAAAAGGGGGCTGTGAGTGGCAGCATATAAGGTTGGGTATATGGAATAGATAAACAAGGAAGCGTATCATGGGATGTGAGGGGGCAAGATATAGGAGCTGTGAAAAAAAAACAGCGTTAATTAATTTAAAATGTTCATGGAATATGTTCATGAAATATAGACAAGGTTGTGGATGGCAATATAAATGTTGAGTATATAAATGTTGAGAAAACTTAGATCAACTTAATTTATAGTGAACAGAGATGTATTTCATAAGATATATTTTAAAAAAAAACTTTTTACAAAAGTTTTTTCGTTGGCAAGAGAGGTAAATGTGATTGTGTTGACTATTCATTCCTTTATACTTTTCATAAATTGGGTGCGCACCCCTTCTTTACGTTTTTTTAACTACATCTTTTCTGTCTATCCTGTGTTGTGTGAATGAGAAATTTCATAATGTCAAGTGTACGATAACGATTGATACGAGCCATTTTTATGATATATATATATTTTGTAAAGAAACTTTGAAGAGCCAGAAACGAAGAAGAAATATAACTTAATAGTGGTTTGCTATGTGGTACAATTGGAAGGAAATATTCACCTAAAATATAGTTAGTTTGGGGCGGCTTAGAGAAATTATGAGAGGTAAGGAGAGTAAGTGTAGGATAAAGGGGTTAGAAGTTAAAACTTTTGAAGAAGAAAAGTCTTTTAAAAGACAGGGAGGTGTAGCAGAATGAATGACATATCTGTATTAGCTAGGGGTGCCAGACTACAGCACGCTTGAGCATCAATATAGAACAGCTAGAAGGATGCTCAAGTCGTGACGTAGTTGGTTGTGGGGTAGTTACCACCGGGATCCGAACATGTCAACATCCCTGGTATTCTGAGATCATCATACAACATACTTTATACTTGTAGACTTATTATAAATAAAACCCATGTGAAAATATCATCAAGACTTCGTGTAGATACTTCGTTCTAATCGTTTACTCTACAACAAAGCACGAACTCCGCAGCTTTAGAGCGGATTCCCAGGAGTCTCCTGAAAAATTCACTCGTGAACCTAAAAGGCAAATCAGTCAATTCAGCAACAGCTGGTAGCCATTGTTCCAAACATGCAGGTCAATTTACAGGACAGATGTAAATGCATTCCACGCGAATTTCACAGCTCACAGTGTCGCCCACGCACTCACTCAGTAGCAGGGCGAAGGAACCATGTACTACCAGACCAACATAAGTAAAATGTGATTGCAAACCGTCAATTCAAGCATAAACACGCCACAGGCCTTAACGGTGCAACGCCTATCCCCCATGTTGGCGACCGGAAGTCCAAATAGTGCTCTACCCATCTATCCATCATCTATTTCTTAACAGTGATGATTTCTTCAGTCAAGGTTTTCAATGGTGCACTTCTTTTGATCATTGGACCACAGGCTTTATTTATCCTTTCATACATGCTTCTGATGTTTTCCTTATCACTTGCATTTTGAATTGACTCACATAACTTGATCCAATAGTCATTTCATACTGTCTGGCAGCATTTTTCACATCCTTCCTAGCTTGCATCAGCTCACTGAGAGTGTTACGGGTTGTTCTTTCCTTGTTTCTTAAGAGAGCTATCTTCTTCTTATCAATCAAAGGCTGCAGTATCTAGCTATTTGCCTCAAACCATTCATGCCTCTTCTGATCCACAGTGCCGTAAACCTTTACGGCAATTGTATAAAGAGTTTCCTTAAGTCTACCCCATATTTCATTTACTGTACAATTTGCTGGTGCATCAGCGAAAGCGTCTTCAAGTTGCTGTTGAAACTCAAAGCACTTTTCAGGATCGTGAATTTTAATAGTATTAATCCTGGGGCTAGATTTGTATTTAGCTGTGTAGATTCTCATTGGTCTGTCTAACCCTTACAACAACCAAAGAATGATCCGTATCACAGTCAGCACTGTGGTAACTACGAGTCAATGATATATGGTTCAGATGTTGTCGTCGTGTGATTATGAAGTCCAGCTGATGCCAATGGCCGGATCTTGGATGTTTCCATATGACATTATGCAACTCCTTTGTTTTAAAAAAGGAGTTTGAAATACTTACGTCATTTCTGGTGCAATGCTCCCTCAGCCTTTCTCCATTTTCATTCCTGCGACCTATGTTGTATTGTCCAAGGCACACTGGCCATAAACTCGAGTCCTTGCCCACACGATCATTGAAATCACCGAGTATATAAATGTAGTCGTATTTTGGAACTGCCTTAATCACAGAGTCTAACTCCTCATAGAACGAATCCTTCACATCATCAGATGAATCGAGTGTCGGTGCATGTGCAGTAAGAATGGTGACAAAACTACAAGAGGTTGCCAAGCGCAGGGATAATAGTCTATCATTACCTCCTGTTGGAATTTCAATCATTCCCATTTGCGAATACTTCAATGCAAAGCCCACACCATGCTGCCTTTTTTCTGCCTGCCATCTGCCTTTCCAACAAAAGGTGTAATTGTTTTCCTCAGCGAGGCGAGTCTTTTGCGCCCCGGCAATATCAATGTTAAGACCATTGAGTTCGGCATAAATCACAGCCGTTTTTCTGACATTGTCAATATTGGTCAAGTCAGTCGAAAACCCTGGACTAGATTTGTGTTTAGCTGTGTAGATTCTCTTTTGTCTCAGTCTAACACTTGCAATAACCAAAGAATGATCCGGTTCTTACGTTCCAGATTGCAAGCTGTAGCTTGAGGTTTCTATTTTCATTTTTATTAGTACCTAGTGCATTGGTTTGACAGCCTGCGATTCAGATTCTGTCCTAACCCCAAGCACCCATTGAAGCAGTCAGGCTTCGGTGCAAGCACGGATCAACACCCAATTGGCCGGGGTCTGCCCAGCTTGAGAAGGGCGGTAGCTGTTCAGTAACACCTGTAGGTGTCTCCCACCATCAGAGGTAACGCGTGGCGCCGCATGTCTGCGCCAATTGACAAGGAATTATAACCCGTAACAGTTACCTCTCGCTTTGATCTGAGACCGGTTAAGACCAGGGATGGAGTTATTTCCTCTCCATGGCACAAAGCCTGGGCTAAAATATAGAGACCATTTGTTGCCCATGGAGCATGGTCCCTCTCTCGGCCTGCCTAGTTCACTCCAGAGGAAAGGTAACGCCTATACATCTGAAACAAGACAGGCTGCAGAAGCTGCCGGGTCAGCAAAGCAATGATCTAACTGTCCGCCTGTCGTAGCTTCGATCCCAGATCTGCTGTCAACCCAGGCTTAGGGCCTGGTCTGCCCTGCCATGACATTGTGTCTTTAGGTTGCATTTCCTCACACCAGGATAAGACTTGTACACTCCCAATTGCGCTCTTCCGCCCGAAGCCGTTGGCACAATGTGGGGTGTCGGATTTGGTAAGCGCCGCCCAACGTTCGGCGCTAACAGAAAGCAGGTAGTACCGTCTACTGTTATACGGTAGCTCAGTCATATCTGACAAAGACCTGACACGAGGCATAGGGCTTATAGCAAGATAAACAGGAATGGAAGCTCTATTGGACTACATGCACAACTGTAAGAGATGTTTATGTTCACATGTAAACTCTACAGACAGTATCAACAGCCCACACCCCGGGGATCAGAGCACAAGATAAATGGAGCGATTACAACACCCCTTTACAAACACATGTATTGAGTATCTAGAGACAATGCGTGATACTGTAAGCATCACAATGGACAGGAGGAGGGAGTAATCAATCACACGTGGGAGTGTCTTGCAAGACTGAGTTTGGGAATCAGCTACAACCCCCAAATCCATTCACCACCAATACGGTCTACAATGCAGTGTACGGGGCCATGGATCTACAATAAACTGTACTGTGCCATCGATCTGCAATACACTATATGGCACCATAAATTAAAATTACGCATTGCAGAGCTATTGATCAACTATCAAACAGCATATATATTCCCACACATCTTTATTATATCTAACACACGGATTTCCAACAATGTATCGATACAATACAATACACAAACGACAAACAGTCCATATTGTCTATGACACGCGAATATCAAACAATTTATATTACCACTAACACATCAATGTTAAGCATTCTATATTATTTCTAAAATACAAATGTCCAACAGTTTGTATTATATCTTACACACGAATGTCCAACAATCTACACAATCTCTAGCACATGAAGGTCCAACAATCTATAATATTTCTAACACACGAATTTCGAGCAGTCTATGCTATTTCTAACACACGAATATTCTTACGAGGTTCGAATAATGCTCGAGATTCGTATTGCCGCTTACCCGAGTTCGAAACAAGGCGGCAACCGATTTGGCAGCAGACCGTGTCGTGCTGGTTTTAACGTGTTGGTATGGGAGCCGGTCGTTCAGAAAGCTATGGCAAACTACTGAACGTAACGTTCCCAAGCCATTTATAACAAACAAACAAACAAACAAAAACATGAATGTCCAATAATCTATATTATCTCGAAGACGCGAATGTCCATCAATCTGCAACATCTCAAAGACACGGCTGTCCAACAGTCTATACTATCATTAACACACGAAGGTACAACAATCGGTGTTATAGTTAACACAAGGTGGCCAACCAATACTTATCGTTTCAGTGTACAGCTGGTTACACATATCCTCTACCAGGACAAGTCCGCTAGCCCTGAGTGTGATTTCTAATCCTATAAGCTATCGCGTCGTTGATTGTGTGTCCTCGTCCATCTCTTATAGGGAGTTTCACTTCTCCCCTCCTGAGCCTCAGAATGCCTTTTGGAGGCCAGCCATCAGCCCTTTGTGTTCCATCAACCACAGCACCTCCAAGACAGTACAGGAACTTCAGCTCTTCCAGATGTGATGATTCTGTGTATGGCAACAAATAGTGCTATAATTTTCCCCTGGAATCTAACTGTAACAACAAGGCTAAGTATTGCCCCTGCTATTAATATCTCACATTTGATAGAATACAGTCAGTGCTTGTCCTATTATGTTCTGATCACAGTGATGCATGCTCCGTCAGGTTGTTAATCATGATTCGGATATGCACCACTTACTGTTTATGATAACAACGGCTAGGTTCCATTGTTGCAGGGTGCTCATGGAATGGAAGATGCTATGAACAGGGAGAGCCCGCCACCAGCAACTGTTCACAATACATGTGCACGAAGACCGATTCGGAACTTCAAATGTCTCCAACGAAACTGAGTTAAGTCATATATATATATATATATATATATATATATATATATATATATATATATATATATATATATATATATATATATATATATATATACGCATATGTTTCATTAAATGAAATACCTTTTAAGTCTCTTCATCTTCCTACTCCTCATATTTCTCTTCCTCCCCCCTCCTCCTCATATCTCCTCCTATTCCTCCCCTTCTTCTTCTTCTTCTTCTTCTTCTTCTTCTTCTTCTTCTTCTTCTTCTTCTTCTTCTTCTTCTTCTTCTTCTTCTTCATTCGATTTTCAAGGAAAATTGTCACAGCTAGGTATACACCTCTATACTTATTGTGTCCCATCTTCCAGATCCTGATGTGTACAATGTGCTTCCTCTTGACAATTGCATCATGTTACAATATATGCCGTTTACTGTGAGACCTGCGAGGTTAATCTCAACAGTCGCATTGTTTGACAGACAAGAAATGTTTACATTTAGAGGTTCTTTATGGCAAATTCTACAACATTATGGGAATATAGCTAATTTCTTCTTGCACACCCGAAAGAAGAATACGAAGGATGAATACATATTGCATAGTCGAAGTCAATAATCTGCGATATTCCAATGACATAAGGCATGTAGTAGGCAAGCAGCAATGGACGCCCCATTATAAAACTGTAAGAACTGTTTATGTTAGCATGTCATCTCTAAAAACGGGACGCAGAGGTGTTTCCAAGGCACCAGGGCCGGGTGATATACTGGACAAGACCTATTGACGCGTCCTCGTCGAGCGTCCTGGGCAACAGGTCCCTTCGGGGTCCTGGCTGAAGTGAGTAGGGTCGCCGATTCCTCCGAAGTCGGAGAGTGTCTGCCTGTACGGCGAGGAACCACCAGTCTGCACACCAATAAGCCAGACATGGGACAACGGATACTCACGCAAACCTCAGGTCCTGTATAACATCACACTGATGTTGGACAACAGGATGCCTTCATCCGACATACAGGACTTCGGGTTGGAGCTCAAGCCAACGAACACAAGCAAGCAAGCAATCTCTAAAGACAACATCAAGAACCCGCACCCAGGGATATGAGCACAAGATGCACACAACAAACACAACAACCCTTTACACTCACTTGCATTGAGTAACTAGAGACTATGCGTGTTACTGGAAGCACTACAATGGAAAGGAGGAGGACGTAATCAATCACATCTGGTCATGTCTTGCAAAGACTGAGCTGGGAAATCACTGCAACCTTCACATCGCTCTGCCACCAGTACATTATACGGATCAATAACACTACAATACACTGCACGGGGCTATGGAGCTACAATACACTGTACGGCGCCGTGGATCTACAATACATTATATCTGGTCATTCATCTACAATATACTATACGGGGCCATAGGTCTACAATGCACTTTACGTTACCATGGAGCTACGATACATAGCAAGGCCGGGATGGACAACATAGATCTACAATACACTGTACGGGGGTATATATCTTCAATACACTGTGAGAGGTTATTTATCTACAATACACTGAATGAGGTTATGGATGTACAATACATATTATGGGGCCATGGATCTAACTTACACATTGCGGAGTCATTTATCTACCACGGATCTAACTTACACATTGCGGAGTCATTCATCTAGCATGGATCTAACTTACACATTGCGGAGTCATTTATCCACCATGGATCTAACTTACACAATGCGGAATCATTCATCTACCATCAAACCACACATTCATTGCCAAAGAATCTATATTATATCTAACCCACGAATGTCCAACAATGTATTTTATCTCTAATAGGGAAAGAAAGAAGAAGAATAGTATCTCTAACACACGAATGTCAAACACTCTATATTATCTCGGACACACGAATGCCAAGCAATCTATATTATCACCAAAACACGACAGTAAAAATGAATCTATAATATTTCTAACGCATGAATATCAAACAATATATAATATCTCTACCACACAAATGTCTAACAATCTATAATATACTAGCAGCAGAGTGTCCAGACATATATGTTATCTCAAACACACGAATGCCCAACACTATATGTTATCATTAACACACAAATGTCCAGCAATCTATAATATCTCTAACACATGAATTTCCGACAATCTATAATATACTTGCACGCCATGTCCAACAATCTATATTAATTATCTCTTGCACACGCATGAACAACACACGTATGCCATACAATCTATATAATCTGTAACACACGACTGTCCAACAATCTGTACTATCTCTAACACACGAATGCCCAGCAATCTGTGCAATTTTTAACACACGAATGTCCAACAATCTATGTTATCACTAACACAAGAACACCAACCAGTATGTATCGTTTCAGTGTACAGAATGTTACACACGTCCTCTAGCAAGACTAGTCCAGTTAGCGCTGAGAGTGATTTCTGATCCCATGAGCGATTGTGTCATTGATTTGTATGTCCACGTCCATCACGTGTAGACTGTTTCACGTCTCTCCTCCTCAACCACAGATTGATTGCCTTCTGGAGGCTAGCCATCAGCCCTTTCATTTCCATCAACCACAGCACCTCCAAGACAGTACAGCCACTTCAGCTCTTCTAGATGTGGTGATTCTGTGTATGGCAACACCTGATGGTATAATTGCCCCTAGCTATCTAAATATAACAAGGATACGCATTTTCTATGCTATTATTATTTCACGTTTGAGGGAATGCAGTTAGTGTTGGTCCTATTCTGTTCTGATCTCTGTCATGCATGCCCCGTCTGATTGTTAATCATGACTAGGATGTGTACCATTTAGTGTTTGTGATAGTAACACTTATTGTTCATGATTGTAACGGCAGGGTTCCATTGTTGCAGGGTGCTCCTGGAATGGAGGGTGCTATGATGTGGGAGAGACGGCCAACAGCAGCTGTTCACAATACATGTGCACGAACACTGAATCTGGACTTCAAATGTCTCCAACCAAACTCAGTAAGGCGCGCGCGCACGCGCTCGAGCGCACACACACACACACACACAAATATATATATATATATATCTTCTTCTTCTTCTTCAGCATTCCGAGCCATTGAGGTTCTTTGCTGCAAATACAATCTGTCTCCATTCGTCTCTCTGGTGGACCTTCTCTTGCCAGTCGTTGATTCCAAGTGCTTGTAGGTCTGTATGTATATTATCTCTCCACCGCCTTCTTGGTCTACCTCGGGGTCTACGGTCATTTATTTCCTGAGTGTAAGCGAGTTTTGTTTCCCTATTATCTTCCATTCTTTCTATATGCCCCAGCCATTGTAGTCTATTAGCCTTCATGATACCAGTGATTAGCGGGGACTTAAACAAATCATAAATGTCTTTGTTACTTCTTCTTTTCCACTCTCCACTTTGTGTATCCCTAATGGGTCCAAAGATGCGTCTTAAAATTTTGTTCTCAAAGGTTTGTAACAAGGCTTCGTCTCCTTTCGTTGTACTCCAGGTTTCAGAGCCATACAGCACAACTGGTCTGATCAGTATATATATATATATATATATATATACGCATATGGAGGTTGTTGGCAATGAAATACCTTCTACGTCTCTTCATCTTCCTCCTCTTTTATTCCTCCTCAAACTCCGTCTTCTTCTTCTTCTTCGTCTTCTTCTTCTTCTTCTTCTTCTTCTTCTTCTTCTTCTTCTTCTTCTTCTTCTTCTTCTTCTTCTTCTTCTTCTTCTTCTTCTTCTTCTTCTTCTTCTTCTTCGATCTTCAAGGAAAATGAGTCACAATTAGTTATACACCTCTCCAGTTATTATGTGCCATCTTTGAGATGCTGATGTGTACAATGTGCATCCTCTTGGCGATTGCAACATGTTACATCATATGCCGTTTATTATGAGGCCTGCGACGTTAGTCTCAATAGACGTATTGTTTAGAGAGCAGCATAACATAGACGTCTTACATGGACTGATGACTCTGCCCATCTCTGGCATCGCAGAAGGCATGAAAAGAGACAGACAAGAAATATGTACACGTAGACGCTCTGCGAGGCCAATTGTACATCATTTTTGGAATATTGTTTATTCCTTCTTGCACGCTCCAAAACTAAAAGGAAGGATACATACAGATCGTATAGTCGAGGGCAACAATCTGTGATATGCCGATGACATAAGGCGTATAGCGAGACAAACAGCAATGGAAGCTCCATTACACTTCAGACACAACTGTAAGAACTATTTATGTTAGCTCGTCAACTCTAAAGACAGCATCAAGAACCTACACCCTAGAGATCAGAGCTTAAGATGCAGACAACGAACACAACAGCCGTTTACAAACACCTGCATTGAGTAACTAGAGACTATGCGTGTTACTGGAAGCACTACAATGGAAAGGAGGAGGAAGTAATCAATCACATCTGGACATGTCTTGCAAGATGAGTTGGGGGAATCAGTGCAACCCTCAAATGGTTCTAACACCAGTACATTATACGGAGCCATTGGTCTACAATTCTCTGTACGGCGCATGGATCTACAATACACTGTAGGGGGCAATGAATCTACAATGCATTATATGTGGTCATTATCTACAATATATACTATACGGGGCCATATGTCTACAATACACTATACGCGACGATGGATCTACAATACACTATACGGACGGAGGTGGACGGCATAGCTCTAAAACACACTGTACGAGGCTATGGATCTAAAACACGCTAAATGGGGTCCTGGATGTACACAATACACAGAATGGGGCCATGGATCTAACTTACACAGCGCGAAGTAATTTATCTACCATCAAACCACACATTAACTGATTCAGTGCCGATTGATAACATATCGTCAAATTGACCTCCCATTTGGACAGAAGGACGATATATCGCCATGCTAGGGATTTCTTGTTATTTGTTATTGCTTTGGCGATTTCAATGCTCAGTGAACAGAAATTTACATTATAATACTTGTTTATTTGATTGTGTCCCGTGTTTGGTCCAAACCTACTTTTTGTTTGGCATTGAATCAGTTATTTGCCAAACAATCTATATTATATCCCACGAATGTCTAACAATCTATATGTTGTTTGTCCATCAAGAATGATGATGACCATTCATGTCATCCAGTGGGGTTGAAAGTATGGAGCCGTGAGTTCTAAGACGGCTGATAAGGCATATTTTGGCCAGAATTGTTCTTTAACAATGTGGACAAAGATTGCTTGACGTTTCTGGAGGAGGATTTTCTGCAGTGGTTTTACTGTCCTGCCTTTTCTTCAAAGCTCTTGCAGTCCTGGTTGCCTCACACGTGACTGCACCCTTGCGTAATCATTATCTCATCTCATCTCATCATGTTCCTCTTGTACCTTGCGGTGTCGAGGTGAAGTATAAACTTCGTGAGAGTGCCCGATTATGGGCTTCATATATCGATATTCCCATGGACTCTGCTATTCCCTCCGTCCAACGTTAACGTGGTCGGCCCCTTCCTCTGTTTCCATCTGGTCTGTACATTATTGCTTGTTGTGGAATGCTGTTGACTGGTAACCTACTTGCATGGCCAAACCATTTGACTTGCTGCTTTCTAATAAAATCTAGTGCTGCTTTAACCCCCACTTTAGTCCTGATTTCTTCATTTCTGATCTTATCTCTTCTTGATACGTTGAGTATTCTTCTCAGGAACCTCATTTCTGTTGTTGTGATTTTTCTTTTCTCTTTTTCTGTCATTGTCCAGGTTTGGCATTGATAGCATAGAGTTGGTAGGAAGATTGTGTTGTAAAGTGCTTTCTTAGTAGTTACTGATACATGTTTGTTCTTTAGTATTGGTGCCATTTGTCCAATGAGTTGATTTGCCTTATTGCACCTATTTTCGATCTCGTCTTCTGATCTACCATTTGATGATATTATACTTCCCAGGTACTTAAACTCTTCACTTGTTTCAAGGGATGTTCGTTTAGGTGAATTGTTGTTGTTTGTTCTTCTTTAGTTATAGTCATTACCTCTGTTTTGCTTGTGCTAATTTTCATGTTATGTTCCCTACACATTTCATTTAGACTATTCATGTGGTCTTGTAATTCAGCTTCTGATTTTGCTATTAGTGCTTGGTCGTCCGCAAACAGGAGTTCTCTAATGGTTAGATTTCCAGATGGTTCTTCTTCTGTGTTCTCGTCATGTGGTATGCTTGCTATCTCTGCTTGGTTGGTTTACATATGTTGTCTATATATGTTATGAACAAGAGAGGGGACAGGGCACAACCTTGTCGTACTCCAGATCTTATGGTGAAGGGTTCTGAGTGACCTCCAGTTGCTCTCACTATGCATGCACTATTGTTGTATAAACTTCTACATAGGTTTGTTAGATGTGTACTCACTCCATATTGTTTAAGGATTTCCGTAATGATGCAGGCCACGAATTTCGGTCTCTGGCTGCAGTCTCACATGTGTCATGATGAATTCCAAAAGCATTCAGTGAGATTTCCAGTGTCTTTAAAGCGTTTCTTCTGGGCGCCTTGGGAGCTTTTACACGGCGCAACTAGCCGCAACAAAATTCGTTTCGAGAGCCTGTGATCTGGCATGCGAGTCAAGTGACCAGCTCAGCGAATCTGATTCTTCATTAGTACAGTGTGGATACTGGGCATGGACGCTCTTTATAGGACTTCAGTGTCTGGAATCTTGTCTTGCCATTTAATCTTCAGTAGCTTCCTAAGGCAGACTGAGTAGAAGTGGTTTAATTTCCTAGCGTGTGGCTGATAAAAAGTCCAGGTGTCACAAACATATAGCAGTGTGGATAATACAACTGCTTTGTAGACTTTCAGCTTTGTTTGCAGGCTTATTCAATTTCTGTCCCATACATTCTTGTACAGTCTGCCAAAAGCCGAACTGGCCTTGGAGATTCTTGCAACCACTTCATCATCAATTGTGGCAGCTTGTGACACAATTCTGCCAAGATAGGTGAATTTGTCGACAACACTTTGATATTCGGCACAGTGTGATTATTCCCTGGAGCTGGCTGGTACATAACTACAGTTTTCTCCAAATAGATATTGAGCCCAAAATTGGCACAGGCATGTGAGAAAGCTGAAACATTATGTTGCATGTCCGCCTCTGAGTTGGCGTATAGAGCACAATCATCAGCAAATTGGAGCTCTCTGGCGGTGTCGCTGTCAATTTTTGTTTTAGCTTTCAGCCTTCTGAGATTGAATAACTTTCCATCCATACGGTAGTTGATGTCTATTCCAATGTCGTCGTTCTCGAAGGCATTCATCAACATGGCTGAAAACATGAGGCTGAACAATGTTGGTGCCAGGACATATCCTTGTTTCACTCCATTGGTGACAGGAAAGGGTTCAGACAGTTCACCATTTTCCTGTACTCTTGCCTGCATGCCATCATGAAATAGCCGCACTATTTGGACAAACTTTCGCGGACAGCCATATTTTGCCATAATCTTCCACAGTCCTTCTCTGCTGACTGTATCAACAGCCTTGGTAAGGTCAATAAAGGTGGAGAACATTTCGCAGTTCTGTTCCTGATGTTTCTCTTGCTGCTGCTGTGCAGCGAAAATCATGTCAACAGTTTCTCGTTCTTTCCTGAAGCCACATTGACTCTCAGGAAGAAGACCTTGATCGAGATGGGCTGTGAGGCGATTGAGAAGAATTCTGGCGAGTATCTTCCCTGCAATTGAAAGCAAGGAGATGTCTCAGTGGTTGTCACAGGATTAGCGGTTTCCCTTACGTTTGTAAAGGTGGACTACTAACGCGTCCTTGAAATCTTGTGGCATGATCTCGTCCACCCATATGTAAAGCTGGGGCGACAATCCCCGACCCAGCGCGTCCACTGGTGGCGGATCGTGGGACGGCCTCTAGATATAGAGGTTAGCTGCGAATATTGAATAAGCAGATGCGGACCACCTGCGGTGGGCACAAAGGACGAGGCGGGATCTCAGGGTGGGATCAGAGTTCCTTAGAAAATACCTCATATGCTCGGAGACGTGCCTGCCAAGCGAGTCGAAGCGCTCTAACCCCCTCCCCCAGGTAGGTGGAACCCGTTAACTTTGGACAGCAGTCCATCTAGGAGACGGAAAACTCCAAATATAAACCCCCAAGTTCAAGGTGGACCAGCGTGCTGAGGAACTGGATGGCCATGGGTTAACTGGTCGTGAACGTTGGACGTCTGACAGGCTGCGGGGCGGCACCAGGCGTATGGACTCCCGCGGGACATCCCCTGCCTCTTCCCTACCAAGCAGGCAATGCTTGGGTAACCGTTTATTTCCTGCAATACCCAAACTTTGCCTATGGATTTATTTAAACACGGGAATCGTCGCTGGAGCTACGGAGCACGTGCTCTGCGCTTGACACATCCCTCAGAGGCTAGCGAAGAGAGAGTGAGGAGGAGAAGACGAGGAAATGGTGTGAGAAGAAGGCACATAAATAGGAGGGCAGGCGCCAGGAGAACAAGACGAACAGTTGAGAGACTAAGTTTCAACTATGTAAGAGTGGGATACTGGTATTGTCGTAGTGCCAGACAGAGAGGTACTGTATTGGAGAGACTAATATATGATTTTGATGTCCTCATGCTACAGGAGCTAAATACAGACAAGTACCATTGCCCTGGGTACGCCAGTTGTATAAACCCTACTGGGCAGAAGAGACATGGACAAGGTCTGCTGGTGAAGGAAAGAGTGAAGAATGTGGTACTCGACTTGAGCCAGTGGAATCACAGTGCAAGAGAGGTCCAGGGTACGAATAGAGATTGGTGGCTTCAGTTGGAACATCATAAATGTATATGCCACGGTAGACAGTTTTGTCAGAAAGGAACACTGGGACTGGCTTTAGGAACTGGAGGAATTACCAGGTGATAGGCTACTCATATGTGGAGACTTCAATGCGAGCAACAGAGATTGGGACAGTAGTGGAGAAAACCGACAGGGAATTGCCCTTGGGGATGCCATGGTGGACTCCGATGTGGTCTGCATAAATGATGGTAGGCCGACTCGAATGACAATGAAGCCTGGCGATGCAGACACCGCTATTGACTCGGCACTTGTTTCCCAGTCATTAGACCTTGATGTAAAGTGGACTGGTTTGAATGACCATGGGAGTGATCACATGCCATGCTCAGTCCTGATCTCTAAACACAGGAAAGTTAAGGCTGGCAGAGCGCGCAAGACCTTCCGGTATGAGTGAACCGATTGCCTTCTTGGGCGCCTCAGACAAGGGTCATGCAACAGGACTGTTAAAACTTCTTTTTTGCATCCCCCATGGTGGACCCCAGAAGCAGACCATGCTTGGAAAGCAAAGAGAGCTGCAGTGAAGCAGGTAAGGAAAGTGCGACAGACATCCAGAAGCTCACGAGAGGAAGTGGACACGGAGGAAAATCTCAAGAAAGACAAGGTGGTGGCTTTCAAGCGCTGTGCTGCAGAGACCAAAAAGGCAAAATGGGAATGTTTCATGAAAGAAATTGGAGATGATAAAACACAGCGAAAATTCTGGAAACTGCACAGACAAATGCAAAGAAAAGATCGGCCTATAACAGTGGGAACAATTTATAGAGATGATGGTGTGCGCGTGACAAGAGACAAAGAGAAAAGGGAGGCGTTTCTCCATAGATGTTTAGAGCTGACCAATCATAATGATGCGGACACCAGGGATGCAGTTAGAGAGGAGTTATCTGGCACCACGAAGAATATGCAGTATGAAGACACCATACGGGTGGAAGATGTTAAACACATTTTGAAAAAGGCAAAAGACACGGCACCAGGGCCTGATGGGGTCAGGTATGGCCACATGAAGGGTTTGAGCGATGCAGACCTGAAGGAGATGACCGACTGCTTTAACCAGAGCATTAGGACAGCATCAGTACCGCAGGATTGGGTGCACAGCTATCTCATCCCTCTACCAAAACTATTCAAGGATCATTCAAAGCTTAGCTGCTTTAGAATCATCACCCTTCAAAATACATTTGGGAAGGTTCTAGAGAAGATAGTCGCTCTCAAGCTGCAAGCGTTTATTATTTGAAAGAGGGAAGCTTCTTCCAAGAGGCCTGGGGAGCTACAGGCCAGGAAATGATCCTTGGTCAAATGCAGCCACTTTTGCCTTTGACGTTTATGGGGGGTTCCAGAGTAGACAGGAAACTATGGCGGCAGCACTTGATCTCGAGGATGCGTACAATAGAGTTCGATATGCTATTTTGATAACCGCACTGATGGAAAAGGGGTTCAATCCCTGGTTGGTGAACTGGATAGCAGCCGTCCTACATTCTCGTCGGGTTGCTCACCGTCTGGGTGCATGGACCTCAGAGCCACATATTTTAACCCCGGGACTGCCACAGGAATCTGCAGTCTCACCGGTTCTCTTTAACGTGTATACGAGCAAGATTACAAACCTAGAAGCACCAGGGGTTGGAAGAATACTAGCATTTGCAGATGATATTCTTGCATACAGGCAGGGGAGAGAAATGGAGTAAACAGCCCGGGAGCTACAGGCAACAGTAGATAAAGCGATTGACTGGTGCACAGAAATGAGTGATGTCATCCACCCGGAAAAGGCGGCTGTAGTAGTATACAACGTGCAAATAGAACCGCAAATATGGATCCAGATCCGCCTGATGACGTAGTATTTTACTATATAAAAAGTTATGATCTATCGTGATGACCACATTTTTAAGGGATGCAACCCATGAATAAATAATAGAACGTATTTTTGCACTGTTACTTCCCTTTTCTGTGTGATAAATTTTATATCTATAAAATTTTTATATTTGCTGGTATTATTGGTTGTAGCGGGCTGAGGTTTAAAAAACTATCATCATATTAGTGATGCTGTTAATGTACAGTGCTCATTCTCCTCATCGTTTTCGTCTTCTTTCTTTATCTGCACTGGGTCGGGCATAAAAACTACCATCAGTCCATAGGTGATGTGTAAAAGATAGGGTTACAGTGAAATTCCTCGGGGTGGTCGAGAGGGCGGCGGGCGTGGGTGTGGGAGCTCAAACGTGAAGCATGGGGTGTCGGCATGTGGGGTGGGGAGAAGGGTTTCGAACTTAGAGCCGCAGCGGGTGTCATATGAAAACCTTAATAAGAAAGAATGTAAATATGGCAGTTATTAGTGATCTGTAGAGGGTCGTAGTGGTGTAAACACTATCATCATATGGGTTACAAATGAAATTCTGAAAAAGTAACAATGATCGATTCTATTGATTATAGTAGGTATATCTTAGTAAAACTCTATGGTAAGGGGTGGGTAGCGGTTATTAGTGGTCTGTAGAGTGTCACAGTGGCCTATACACTATCATCACACAAGCTAAAAATGAAAACCTTAGAAAGTAAAGATGGCTGATAGTAATGATTTTGTCGGAGATAGCTTAGTGAAATTCATTGGTAAGGGCTGGATAGCGGGTATTAGTGTTCTGTAGAGTGTCGTAGTGGCCTATTCACTATCATAACACAGGTTTCATATGAAAACATTAAAAAGGTAAAGATGGCTGGTATTATCGGATGTAGCGAGTATGGCTTATTGAAAGTCGTTGGTAAGGGGTGGGTAGCGGTTATTAGTGCTCTGTAGTGTGTCATAGTGACCTATACACTATCATCATAAGGTAACAAATGAAATGTTCTCCAAGATGCACACCTGTCTGAACGTATCCTCCGCATGAGCCATCCATGATTTCCCCCTTATAAGTCACTTACCCTTAACTGCGTCCAGCGCCTCATGCAGTTGATGGTCTGTGTCTGCAGCTGCTCTGAGTTATGCCTTCGCTTGCATCACCTTGAGCCTACCGACAACAGTCGACAGACCAATGATGTAACGCATACACACTACTGGGTTGTCTCAAGTCAATCCCAGAATGACACGCATAGCTTCGTTCTGCATGCGCTCTAACTTCACCAGATTACTCTCTGAGACAGTGAGCAGTACTAATCCATAATCAATTACTGAGAGGATCAAGTGCTCATAAAGTGTGAAAAGCATTCTCTGCCCCGTGTCCATTGCTGCCATAGTTTTAAGTGCACAGAGTCCCTTTTGAGATCTTGTCACAACCGTCTCCACATGGTCCTTGAAGGATAGGCTCCTGTCACATGTGATCCCCAGATACTTCAGTTTGATCTCTCTGCTGACATTTCAACCATCTATCACGAAGCTTGGGGCATCAGCGCTCACAATCCACTCAAACAGTTGCCTTTTCGAGGAGAGGAGTGGGTCAGAGTGCCAGCGGAGCAGCCAGACTTGTGCAGAGTTATAATCACTTTAAGCCGGGAGTGCAGGGAGTAGCCAGCAGGGACCACGGAAGTGGAAATCCAGCAACTAATTCAGGACAATGTTCACTCGGTTGATGTGATTATCTACACAGGTGGTTCGGGGTCAAGAGGTGAGAGAAGTGTCTGGGAGTTCATAGCCAAAGCTAATGGTCGACTTTTGGTGCAGAAGAGCCTGGCATATGATACCACAACATCCAGCTTAAGACTGGAAGTGGAGGCAATCACTGCGGCTCTCCGCTGGATGGAGAATAAGACACACACACACACACACACACACACACACACACACACACACACACACACATCGTGATTGTAACTGGCTCAGAAAGTATGCTGACGACGGTGAGGAAGGGTAGACTTCGTGCAGAGTGGCTTTCTTCACTTCGAAGGTCACGGGTGACAAGCACCGCGTGGATCTTTTCTCCGGGGCATGCCGGTGTGCTGGGAAATGAACAGGTGGACAGATTGGCTGGCTCTGCAGAACTTGGTGGAGTACTGATACATGCCAAGGCAGACGTGGTTGCGGCCTTGTGAGAGCACGTGTACACCTCGGAGGAGCAAATGGATTACCATGGTCTAGCAAGAATGAGACAGCTAGGAGTGACGAAGGGATCTGGCCTACGCTCAACGCTCAGAGGAAAGGCGAGACGGCCATATAATCAGATTGCTAGTGGTTCTGTTGGTTTTGGAACTCTTCGCTGTCTGCTGACGATAGGGGCGGAGCGCTTATGGGAATGCTCCGAATGTTGTGATATCGGTTCCTAAATAACTCATTCAATCAATCAACCAATCAATCAATCAATCGATCAATCAATCAATAACCCATATGTTTGTAAAGACTTTGTGAAGCTGCTCTGTTAGGACCGTCCCTCCTGCATTGTATATCTCTGCTGGATGGAGTCAGAACCAGGTGCCTTGCCGCTGGAGAGTTGCTGGATGGCTTTGTTTACTTCCACTATGGTAGGCAGGTCATCAAGTGTATCATTGGTGGGAACTTGAGGAATGCAGGTGTTGATTTCATCATCGAAGAAAGAAGTTGCATTTAGGATGTTGCGTAAATGCTCTGCCCAGCGTTGAAGGATTTCTTTCTGATCGGTGATCAATGTTCCCCCATCTGCACTGAGGAGGGAACTATGCTGGTGATGTAGGACCATAGACCGCTTTCAGTGAGTCGTAGAAGATTTTCATATCATGTCTGTCAGCTAAGCAATGAATTTCATCAGCTTTGCTGCTCAGCCAGGAGTCCCGCATGTGCCGAAGTTTCTGCTGCAACTATCTCTGAATGTTCTTGAAGGCATCTTTTTTATGTTGACTTCGGGTCATTCAAATGTGCCTTGAGGAGAAGATGTTTCTCGGCCAGCAATTGGTTGATGTCTTCGGAATTTTCATCAAACCAGTCTTTATGCTTTCGGGGGGCTGGCCCCAGGATTTCCATAGCAGTGTTGTAAATTATGTCCTTTAGGGCTCTCCATTCTGTTTCTGTATCCTGTTTAGCTGCAGCATTGGGCTTGAGGCGGTCTTCCAGCATATTTTCAAACAATAGCTGGATTTTCTTGATGTTTAGGCGTGTGACATTTAGTTTTTTTTTTTTTTTTTGCATTTTCACCCCTTGAGGACGCCAGTGGTGGTTTGATGTGTATGTTTATTTTCGAGATAATGAGACGATGGTCTGTCCATCATTTGGCACCACACATGGATTTTGTTACTCGAACGTCTTGTCTGTCACTCCTCCTGATGATGACATAGTAAATGAGGTGCCAGTGTTTCGAGCGAGGGTGCATCCACGATGTCCTGTTTCTCAAGGGTAGACGGGAAATTGTGTTGGTAATCAAGAGATCGTGTTCGGCACATGTTTGAAGAAGGAGGAGTCCATTGCTGTAAAAATTTCCGACTCCGTGCTTTCCAATAATGCCACTCCAAGAGGTGGTGCCCGTGCCTACTCTGGCATTGAAACCTCCAAGGTGTATAAGTGAACCTGCTTTGGGAACAGATGTTAATACATTGTGCAGGTCCTCATAGAACTTGTTCTTGACATCATTTTCGTTGGTCATAGTTGGTGCGTAGACACTCACAATGGTTGCATGCTTCCTTCCATTCAGCAGGGGCAATTTAATGGCCATGAGCCTGTGTTTATAGCCTTTGGAAATCCAGCTAATTTGCCATCCAAGGCCGACGTAATGGCAAATCTCACACCGGATTGACGTCTTTCTTCGCCTTTCCTTCCACTCCAGAATAAATGTGTAACCGGCACCTATTTCACAGATTTGGCCTTCTTCTGCAAGTCGTGTCTCGCTCAAGGCTGCAATGTTGATTTTGTACCTGCCCAGCTCTCTCCCAATCAGTGCTGTTCGTCCCTCTGGATCCGACGCGCCAGTCTCTGTCAAGTAGGGTGCAGTACATTCCAAGTTCCGATTGTTAAGGGAATATGGTTTGCTCTTTTAGCTTTACCTGTTTTTCCTTTGTTTGTATGTCGACCGCAGTTAAGGTACCCACCAACCGCGGCTAGCTGGTTAGGTAGTAATGGAGCAAACAATGTTTAGGGCACCTTTTCTAACCCCTTCCTCGTGCTATGGAGGTGAGCAGTGTGTTCCTATAGAGGGCTGCTCAGTTGCTCAGGGGGCTGCCGAATCCCACTGCTGCTCCGGTCAGTAGAAGACGACGATATGGCATGAGCCGCCTGTGTGCAGGTCTGCGACTACGGCTGCCAGCGTACCCACGCCTGCTGCTTCGCCGCTCGCCCATCGCCACAGGGCTTGAAGGTGATATATGGCGTTGTATGAAGAATGACTTGCGCGATGAATTGGATTAAAGTGAGGAAGAGTTGCGCAATTCGTCGACCTCACTCTCTCGCCTGAGTCCATCTGAGTCCAGTGGCAAGGCAAGTCAAGACGACTGGAGACGAATACAGGTGCACTGGATGTCCAGGGCGCTCTACGTGCCTTGTCGTGCTCATTACGTTCCACAACGCTGTGTAGGTAAACGCCGTCTTGTGTGTTGAATCAGGAATGATTTCTTCCGCGCAGCCTTCACATGCTGGGTAGGCATACCCTTGTTTACCGCTTGGTTTGACACCAAATCGGTTACCCATGTCTGGGTTAGCCAGCCTCTCACAGCTGTTGCCTGGGGGGGGGGGGGGTGTCCGCTGTCGCATGCTGACAGCTATTAGGAGCCACAGGCGTGAGCTGGATATCAAGCTTGAACCAGTTGTTGATGGGTCCTGAAAAGGGCATGAGAGTCATCCTTACCAAAGGTGCTATCAATGCCTAACACCCCGTACACCCCAAAATCTATATAATCTCTAACAGACGAATGTCCAACAAAGTATGTTATCATTAACATAAGAACACCAACCAATTTTTATCGTTTCAATGTACAGCCGGTTACACACGTCCTCTACCAAGACCAGTCCTGCTATCGTTGAGTGTGATTTATGATCCCATTAGCCATCACGACGTTGATTGTGTCTCCTTGTCCATCACGTATAGACAGTTTCACTTGTTCCCTCCTGAACCTAAGCGTGCCTTCTGGAGGCCAGCCATCAGGCCCTTTCATTTCAGTCAACCACGACAAGGCCTGGACAGTACAGAGACTTTATTTCTTCTAGTTGTGATGATTCTGTGCATGTCAACACCCGATGCTATTATTGCCCCTAGGTATTTAAATGTAACACCCACACTGTTAAGCATTGTCCCTGCTTTTTTATCTTATAGTTGATATAATGCAGTTAACCGTTTTCCTGTTCTGGTCTTATCTCAGTGGTGCATGCTCCCTCTGATTGTTAATCATGATCAGGATATGTGACACTTATTGTCTATGATAGCAACACTTATTGTTTATGATAGCAAAGGCTCGGTTCCATTGTTGCAGGGTGCTTATGGAATGGAACATGTTATGATGTGGAAGAGACCGCCAACATCAGCTGTTCACAATACATGTGCACAAAGGCAGAATTGGAAGGCCACGCGGTCTCTCAAATGATTCCAACGAAACTGGGTAGGTTATATTTGCATATATTTTTCATTACCTTTGAGCATTGGGTTGGAGTCTTTTCCAATGAAATACCTTCTCCAACTATTTATCTCCCTCCTCCTCATATTCCTTTTACTCCTCCCCTCCTCTTATGCATTCTCCTTCTCCTACTTATTGTCCTTCTTCTGCTCCTTTTCCCCTCTCTCCACGTTTTCCTCATCCTCATCTCTCCTCACCCTCCTCCTCTTCCTCCTCTTCGATATCGCGGTACTGGAAGCTCTACAGTGAAACACAGGAGGAAGCAACCACACGCGGCCTGAGTTGGGGGAATCAAATGCACCTTTCAAATCGCTCCACCATCAGTACACTAGGTCTACAATACCTGTATGGGGCCATACATCTAATGTACATTGCAGAGATCAAGAATACACAGCACGGGGCCATATATCTGCATTACTCTGTAAGGGTACATAGATCTACAATACACTGTATGGGGCCATATACATAATTTACCTAAGTAGCTTGGGCTTTGGGGCCAAACGGGGGGTGGTAGCGGAGGGGAGCCAAAAGAACGCCCCCAGGGACCCCTCCCCCGGCCCCCCTCCCCTAGGGCCCGGGGGAGCGAGAGACCCGGCCGCCGATCCTCTGTAGAATCATCCTGGATATACAACTTAGAGCTGTAGCATGTATAGGGCATACACTATGAACACCAGTCAGTGGCTACGACCAACTCACCAGAGCCACCGATGCTGGAGGAATGCCCAAGGAGAGTGGACCCACTACCCCACCCCCCCAGAAGTTTGGTGCAACTACCGAAGAGCGAGCGAGTCGCGCAGGGGGCGCCGCCGTATTATGATACGACCACCGCAAGTAAGGATAGTGGAGAGCAACACTATTAGAGCGTAACCCATTGGCCATACCAAGATGAATACCCACGGATGTGAGTGGCCTAAACTCGGCACAGAGCTTCATTGCGGTCGGAAATGCTCGGTCTTTATTGTTCTCGACACAATACACAGGCAAAGCGGGGTGTGGTGATAGAAGAGTGCATATTCTGTGAGAGGGGTGTTAGGAGGACCTAGGAGATGTGTGAGCGTTGCACACGAGACGCGCTTCATAGGATGGTTTGGAAGTTTGAGAAGACGACAGGCATCAAGCTGTTACTCTATAAAGGGATGAAGTTAGATCCGCAATATGAACCAGAGGACCTTCTTCTATACCAAGATGAAGAGGTGTGCGTGGCTGAAGCTCGGTACCCTACGGTGTGAGCGCACATGCCACAACCTCTATTGTGACCAACATATATGAGTGGAGTGTATGCTCTGCATGGTTGCCACCAGAAAGCCCATCTGTGGACGCTGAACGAAAACGCTACAGAAAATGGTTCGAGAATTAGAGGGGACGACACACCACACATAGCATGCCTACATGCCAGTGGTTCAAGAGTCCTACAACCTTCTGCGGGAAGCTCTCGAGGAGACACTTTTGCGACTATCATCTCCGGATAATAGAACGCCATGGCAGAAGAATAAGTGGGGGAACAATAATCATTCATACGCCTTGGGGCTGGAGGTCTTTAGGAACTCCACCAGACTGTTTAGAGACAATCGCCGAGGAGGATGAAGTGTGCTAGGTGTGGGCACCGCACGAGCGAGAAAAAATGTGTCTTGGGTGTCAATTTGAAGAGGGCTGGGATAGTGTGGACGAATCATGGAGCATTGCGACTGGCGTATCGGTCGCCGCTATGGAGTGTGTGATATGGCATGCAACAACACGTTGTTCTGTGACATACATAGGACCCTATTCGCTATAGGACAAGGCTACACAACATGTCTGATCTGTGATTGGGACATCCTACAACCCGGCGACACTATGCACGCTGTGTCATCAAAAAATACTAGAGCGCCTCAATGTTCTGGAGGCATACACCGAAATAAAAGAGTCCATGATTGAGGCCGCCGATAAAGAGACTTGAATAAATAGCGCGCAGACTTTCTGACTGGTGGGGCGAAGTCAGAAAGTGCCTTTTTTAGTGACCCCCAGTGCTCAGTGTGAGAACCGACTCAAGCTTTACACCTCCGAATTCCAAAGTCACAAACTTGTGTAGCTCGCTTTACAATGCCACTGGAAGAAAGCTTACTTCATGCACATAATTAACACCCGAGCGCTGATAGGGGGAAAACAATGCACTATTTATTCAGACACTTGAGATGTCAAGTTCTGTGTAGTAGTATATCATTACTTCCACGTAGTGCGACGGCCCGAGCCACCATACATAGGTTGCTGAACACTCCGCGACACCACACGGTCTAGACCTCAGATATAGGCAGCGCACCGAAGTACTTGAGTATTAGAGAATAGCGCCTCAAACTGACAATGAAGAATTGTATGTGGCTGGTGAGTCTTGGGACTTCAACCCGGTGTGAGAATAGGCACCGTAGCTTTACATTGGCACCTTTCCGTCTTGACAGACGATAGTTTGGTACATTGTGCTTCAAAATGGCTTAATAACTACGACCCAGTGCGGGAACAACTGGCCACATATTGCTCCTTGTTCTCAGCCCCACACAATGTGATGGTCAAAGTGAGGGAACAACTGGCCACCTATTGCTCATTGTTCTTAGTACTACACAATGTGATGGTCAAAGTGAGGGAACAACTGGCCAACTATTGCTCCTTGTTCTCAACCCTACACAATGTGATGGTCAAAGTGAGGGAACAACTGGCCAACTATTGCTCCTTGTTCTCAACCCTACACAATGTGATGGTCAAAGTGAGGGAATAACTGGCCACCTATTGCTCCTTGTTCTCAGCCCTACACAATGTGATGGTCAAAGTGAGGGAACAACTGGCCACCTATTGCTCCTTGTTCTCAGCCCTACACAATGTGATGGTCAAAGTGAGGGAACAACTGGCCACCTATTGCTCCTTGTTCTCAGCCCTACACAATGTGATGGTCAAAGTGAGGGAACAACTGGCCACCTATTGCTCCTTGTTCTCAGCCCTACACAATGTTATGGTCAAAGTGAGGGAACAACTGGCCAACTATTGCTCCTTGTTCTCAACCCTACACAATGTGATGGTCAAAGTGAGGGAACAACTGGCCACCTATTGCTTCTTGTTCTCAGCCCTACACAATGTGATGGTCAAAGTGAGGGAACAACTTGTAACCTATTGCTCCTTGTTCTCAGCCCTACACAATGTGATGGTCAAAGTGAGGGAACAACTGGCCAACTATTGCTCCTTGTTCTCAGCCCTACACAATGTGATGGTCAAAGTGAGGGAACAACTGGCCACCTATTGCTCCTTGTTCTCAACCTTACACAATGTGATGGTCAAAGTGAGGGAACAACTGGCCACCTATTGCTCCTTGTTCTGAGCCCTACACAATGTGATGGTCAAAGTGAGGGAACAACTGGTCACCTATTGCGCCTTGTTCTCAGCCCTACACAATGTGATGGTCAAAGTGAGGGAACTACTGGCCACCTATTGCTCTTTGTTCTCAGCCTTACACAACATGATGACGATTTGACATTACCAACCCATTGCAGGACATGTGTGATTTTAAATTAAAGAAATCATGAGAGCTGTTTCTCTCTCCCCAAGAATATTCTTCATCATGTGACATGATGCCACTATGTGGGTTATTCTATTGTTAACTACATTAACATATCTTCCACATACTGCTAGTAAAGTATCCACATAATTAACTACATTAACATTTCCCTGCACCGTACATCATTGTAATTGGCAGGTGATGGTGATGAATAACCAACAAACTAAGTTTATCCTAGAATGCCAGGATGGGGAAAAATGTCATCCCGTGAACTCCGAGTACTATATGAACGGCTGTAAGCTTCATGTCTGTTTCCAAGAATCAGAGAACGCAGTGAAACACCAGCTAAAAGAACGACGTACGTTAGTATGTTTTTATATCACAGCCTCCATCATCACTAGCATCACCACCTGATTAACCAACTAGCATAGGCGATCATGTCTCTGCGAATCGCAAATTGTTTAATCTGCTTATACTATTCATAATATGATGGTGTGCTGCTCATCTTCGCTCTCTGCTTATCTATGTGTGTGGGGTTGAGTCGAGTCAAGAACTCAAATCACATACCTCGGGACATTCCCATACGTGTTCAGTCCGTCATCTTCAACAGCCAGCAAAGAGTCCCACAACTAATGGTACCGGTTGATGTATGATTATGTGTTCATCTGCCCTTTCCTGGGAGTACTGAGTGACTATAAGAACGTCTGGTCGACATCATTTACCAGATACCTCGTATAGCTTGCAAACATTCGATCAGCTTGCCTGGTTCTATATGCAAGTCTTTCTTAAGCTATTATACGTTATTATTTTTCTTGTAGTATTCTACTTTGACCATTCATTCATCCATTCAGTAGCATGTTCTGTGCAGACCCTCGCTCCCATATCAACCTTTCGGAAAACTTCTCGGTCATGAGCAATTGTCCCCGCGTCCAAAAGACCCATCTGCGAATTGATAGCGGTTCTCGCCGAGTTGGTAACTTACGGGATAAGTGAGCCGACCGCTCAGAAATCAAAGGCAAGCTACTGAGCGTTATCTTGCCAAGAAATTAACAACAGCGATAAAATGCTGGTTTTGATAGCAATGTCCTGTAAAGGATGTGCGGAACAAAATCCCACTTTAAAGTTTAAAAAAAAAAATTATTCTAGTGTCGTACATTTAACTTCTTTCCATAGTAACTATAACGTTTACTTCTTTCTTCAGATGTTCTACATTTTACTTATTTCTTGATATATTCTACATTTAACGTTTTTTTTCTGGGGTTATGTCGTTAGCTATTCAACACTGGGGATATTTTGCAATAAATAAAAAAGAAAACAAATATATTAGCTGCATATCCTTTATAGGACGTCACATTCAACACCATCAATGTTTTTCTATTTCGATATATTGTCAAGTCTACGTTCAGTAGTATATATATTACATATACTTGCTTTAGGCTAATAGACTACAATGGCTGGAGCAAATAGAAAGAATGGAAGATAATAGGGAAACAAAACTCGCTTGCGCTCAGGAAATAAATGACCGTAGACCCCGAGGTAGACCAAGAAGACGGTGGAGAGATTATATATATACAGACTGACACATGCCTATGGTCATTGGCATTAAGGTGAGTGGCCGTACAATATAAACAGTTCACGAGATAAAATAGGGCGGATAGCAAGTTCCCCAGAGGGCGAAAATGAGAAGACAGTAATGGAAAGGGGGATCTGAGAAGAAGTCAGCTGGTGAGGCAGACAGTTGGGGCAGTGAGGTTGTGTGTTATGTGGGAGGCAATGTGGGGGATAGAATTGTTGAAAAGAGAGGGACAAAGATTGACGGAGGGCAGTTGATGTTTGGACTCCGAGCTGAGAGGGGAGTTGAGTTTAGACCGGACCAGGAGAAGGTCGTGGTCTGAGAAAGCGAATAATTGTGACGGAGTTCGGAAGATAACTCTGCACTGTGGGTTCCAGGGATAGTGAGTGGAATTCGAGACCCAGAGTGGGTTACTTTGAGTCGGGCCTAGAGAGAGGCTAGTATACCTGTCGTGTGGGACGAGATTTAGTAGCCTTGAGAGGTAGTGTTAATCGAAGTGTCCCATTGGGATGGAGATATATTCTTAGAGAATTATTGTTCCTGGATTTATATACTACATCTACATGTGTCTGTGTTAATTCAGAATTAAAGGAATATTATGTGCTCAAATCAACGCTTGCTCACTGACTGGTGTTTGGTGGTGGTGCATCTTGGTTAATCTGTTGTTAAACATCACATTTTACAAGGACATACCCTAGACACAACCATAGCCCCTCTATCTGTCACTTAGTCAACATTCACTTTGTGTCAGAGTAGATTTCTGAGGGCTCTCCTGTCTAGATTTCTGGGAGGCTTCGTACGTTCAAGAACAATATAGACATTGTTGTCATTCCGTTTATCTGTGAACTTGTCGATTAGAGAGAATACTAACATCAGAGACATTAGTCGGATGCCCAATTACAACAATGATGAGGGCTCTCCTGTCAAGAATAAACACCATTTTCAGTAGACAACGCATTTCAAAAGTGTCGGAGAATTAAAACAGAGTCCACGGGAAACCAGGTAAAAATATCATTTCTCACTCGGAGTGGGGAGAGTAGACGGGGAAAGTGTGTCCACGATATAAACACTGGGGTTTCTCCTGTGCGGGAATTGGCTAGCAGAGAGTTCACGAAAAGCCACCACAGTACATTAGAAAACAGCCAGCGCACTGCAAATACAAGACAGACAGCAACGTGTCCACAAGTACAAGATGCCTACTTTAATGGAATATATTGAAGCAGGGGAACGAATAGGCCTGAAAGGTAAAGAGTTACAGGAGTTTGCAGAAGCAAAATTGAAAGAAGTTCAGCACTGGGAAAGAGAGGAGAGGCATAATGAACGCGAGGCAAAGCGTCTACAGGAAGAGAAAGAGACACAAGTAAAACTAGCTGAAATGGAAAACAAACGTCTACAGGAAGTAAAGTTAGCTGAAATAGAAAACAAGCGTCTACATGAATAGACACAAGTAAAACTAGCTGAAATGGAAAACAAACGTCTACAGGAAGTAAAGTTAGCTGAAATGGAAATTGAGAAAGAGAAGATCAAGTGTCAGATGCAAACTGAAATCGAGTTAAGAAAACTAGAACTATCTTCGAAAGGTCAAAGTGAGGAACGCAGAAGACCGTCGCAGTCGTCACAGAGATTAAAACTGCCATATTTTACAGACCGGGATCAACTTGAAAATTATTTGGCCAGGTTCGAGGCATCAGCCAAAGCGTTAAAGTTCCAACTCACTGAGCATGGATATAGGACAAAGTTTAAACAGTTAGTGCCAGAGACAAATCAAGATTTCACAGACTTTGTTAACACTGTAAAGAATACATTTAACAAATGGATGGAGCTCGCAAAAGTAGGGAAAGATTTTAATAAATTAGTAGATTTAGTGTTACGAGACAAAGTATTAGCTTCATGTAATACCAATTTAGTGGCTTTCTTTGAAGAACCTAAGCCAAAGGACATAGACACAATGTCTCAGTTAGGGCAAAATTACATGACTGCACATCCTAACAGTTCTATTGGGAAACTAATGAGTGAGGAAATAGTCTGTGCAGCGTACACTAAACAGGACCAGAATCCAGTCATCAGACCAAGGGCGAAAAGTGTGGATTCAGCACATAAAGGTGAGCAGCAAGAACTTCAAGATAATGGTTTCCGAGGAAACAATGTTGGTAGAGTAGGGACGGTACCCATATAGAAGAGGGAATTTCCAGAGACGTCCAAATTATGCCGGATGTTGGAATTGTGGGAGCTGGAGACACAAAATGGCAGATTGTGATGCACAACCATCAGATGAACCAACGAACAACAGTAAAAGGGAGATCACTTGTTTCAAATGTGGAAGGAACGGGCATGTCAGTCATCAATGTAGGATGAGAGAAACAGAGCACTCAAATGCAGCACAAGTAATTGAGACGCTGAACAATGAAGATTGTAGTGGGTGCAAACCTCTTTTTGAAAAAGATGGTCAGCCAGTCTTAATATGTGGTCACACAGTTAAAGCAGGATCAGCAGTGCATGAAGGAGGAAGTCTGAAGATGCATCATGGGTTTGTTAATGATAGGCCAGCGTTAACAATTAGGGATTCCGGATGTACGTCCATCGGGGTGAGAAAGAGTTTAGTGCAACCCTCGGATTATACAGGAAAAAAGATTAGATCCATAACATTTAATGGGACAGTAGAATACTACCCAATAGCCGTGATAACAGTAAAAACACCATACATAACAGGAAGAGTGACAGCATGTGTTTTAGACTCACCAGTGGCAGATCTCATCATAGGAAATGTTATAGGAGTTAAAGAGTGTACAGAAGAGGAAGTAGTTTATTGGGACCAAAAATATAGTGTAAGCAGTAATGAGGTAGTTACCACAAGAGAACCTAAATTAGAGAGTATAGCTGAGGTAGAAGAGGCACTTGAAGTAGACACAGGAACTCAGGACAAGGATAGTACAGCTGAGCAGATGAGAATGGATCCCAAATATAGTGCTAGTGGCTCCCAGAGACAAGATACTACTCTGAACAAATGTTCACAAGGGTGTAGGAGAGTAGAACATAGGCAGTCAAAGAAAGGTAGATGGTGCTTCGAGAGGAAGAACAATGTTCTCACTCGCCGCTTTTCAGATGGCGGAACTGCATGTGGGCAAGTAGTATTACCGTTAACACATAGCGACCGATATACTAGAACAGCTCAGGATAGGGCAGGTGCAGGGCACATAGGAGTAAGGCGGAAGCAGCATAGAGCAGGATGCCAGGTATATTGGCCAGGATTCAATAAAGAGTTCAGACTAAACAGAGACGCAAGTGTAACAGTACAATATGCAGATAGGAAAGTTGAGTCAGGTCAAAAGAGTGTTCGCGACATTACTGACCCAGGGCTAGGGATAGCAAACAGATATTGTAATTGTTGAGGTACCATGAGTCATGGGTACATGAAAGGTAGACACAGCATCGACAGAAATCAGAGGTGGGTTGATGCAAGAAAAGAACCACCTGATATATGGTCGGTACACAAATAGCTTGTGTCTTCTTAAAGATATTAATAGACCTGTGGGTACATAAGTATAATGCTTTTCTATGATGTATTATTATTATGTGATGTATTAGTTCATGCATTGGTACACAAGATAGAAAGATGGTTGTATTTATGTGTGGGGAATATGGGAGTGTACTACGAGTATTTGATATATTATTTAGGGTGGTAGCTAGAGTAAGTTGGATTTATACTTACGACTACCCAGGCAATGTGTCTGGGTCACATATTTAATAAGTTTTAGTCTCCCAACATTTGAAAACGATGTTTTCTTTTGAGGGTGGAGTAGTGACACATGCCTGTGGTCATTGGCATTAAGGTTAGTGGCCGTACAATATAAACAGTTCACGAGATAAAATAGGGCGGATAGTAAGTTCCCCAGAGGGCGAAAATGAGAAGACAGTAATGGAAAGGGGGAGCTGAGAAGAAGTCAGCTGGTGAGGCAGACAGTTGGAGCAGTGAGGTTGTGTGTTTTGTGGGAGGCAATGTGGGGGATAGAATTGTTGAAAAGAGAGGGACAAAGATTGACGGAGGGCAGTTGATGTTTGGACTCCGAGCTGAGAGGGGAGTTGAGTTTAGACCGGACCAGGAGAAGGTCGTGGTCTGAGAAAGCGAATAATTGTGACGGAGTTCGGAAGATAACTCCGCACTGTGGGTTCCAGGGATAGTGAGTGGAATTCGAGACCCAGAGTGGGTTACTTTGAGTCGGGCCTAGAGAGAGGCTAGTATACCTGTCGTGTGGGACGAGATTTAGTAGCCGTGAGAGGCAGTGTTATTCGAAGTGTTCCATTGGGATGGAGATATATTCTTAGAGAATTATTGTTCCTGGATATATATGTGTCTGTGTTAATTCAGAATTAAAGGAATATTATGTGCGCAAATTAACGCTTGTTCACCGACTGGTGTTTGGTGGTGATGCATCTTGGTTAATCTGTTGTTAAACATCACATTTTACAAGGACATACCCTAGACACAACCATAGCCACTCTATCTGTCACTTAGTCAACATTCACTTTGTGTCACAGACCTACAAGCACTTGGAAACAACGACTGGCAAGAGAAGGTCAACCAGAGAGACGAATGGAGACGGATAGTATCTGCAGCAAAGAACCTCAATGGCTCGGAAGAAGAAGAAGACTTCCTTTAGTACATTTTCCATCTATTGCTATAGAAGTACCCGAATACCCAAATGCATTGACACCATACAGTAATGTATTTGACACATGATGATGTTGACTAACCTACAAACTGAGTTGATTCATCTGCCATGTCTGACACCCAGATTGCCAGGGTAGGAACACATGTGTCCCTGTGGGCGGCGTGATCACTACACGTACCTGCCGACGATATAATTGTACACGGGGTGCAACAGGCGAGTTGAGACCCGTGCCCTTACAGCGATGTAAGTCTGTGTGTATTTTTATACAACAGTCATCATCATCATCATCATCACCATCATCATCATCATCATCATCATCATCATCATCATCATCATTTGATTAACTAACTAGCAAAGGTGATCATATCTCTTCAAATCTTTAATCTCCAGAAGATGACCGCCCACGCTTACCGGCATGTCACATGATGGATGGATAGTCTCCGTACTGTTATGAAGTGTTGTTATGATTCTTCTTTCTTTGTTTCCCCCTATGTCTTTTGTCACGAATTGTTCTGTCAATGCATTATGTTTAGGTATTCTCTTATCATTATGCAGCCAACATTTTGACTATCTTGAGCTGTTGGACACTAATTGTATGTCTTTATTTGTTCTAAAATTGACTTCTTTCTTTACCAGTTCTATATTTAAATCCTTTCTTTATAAGTGCTATATTTATCTTCTTTCTTTAGCAGTTCTATATTTAACTTTTTTTCCTTTAACAGTTCTATTTTTAACTCCTTTGTGCTTTAAGTTAATACCTTTTTTTTTGCTGTAAGAAAATGACAAAACTCCACAAGGAACAGAGTTCCCCATCCTAGTCTTATCTTGCACTTAGAAAGCGACATGGAAACAAAAGTTAGCTGTTTCAAATAACTGGTTACAGTTGTAAAAAATTGCAAAATGGGCAGAGGTTTGCCAAAGAATAAGGAAAGGATCCGAAGACAGTGATTAGTGTTTCAGGGGCGGTGACGTTTGCAAAGATTAGTTTAGGTGTACAAGAACATGAGCAGGATGATAGGCTGGCGTGTTAGGCTACTGTGGAAGATGGACGAGTCATGAACCAGACTGATATACTGAATGCTTTACAATAAGTAACTCATTAGCGAGAACCAAATGATGACTGTGAATCTAATCCATGGTCATACTGCGAGAACAGCAAGTTAAAAGAGGTTTGGCAGACAAGTGCAATATGCAGAAAGCCAACGAAAATTAATAAACCAACACAGAACCGGTGTCGAAAGCCGTACACCCTACGGGATTTACTGACGGGGGTTCGAGCATTTATGGACTGAATGGTTCGATATGCAATGATGATGATATGTAGAACTGACTAACAAACTAAGCGACCAACCAACCGAGAAACAAACAAACCCACCAACCGACCAACCAACTGATCGACCGACCGACCGACCGACCAACCGATCGTCCGACTGACTGACTGACTGACTAACTAACAACATAGCCGTAAATGAGGGGAAAACAAAAACAAACACCATTTATCTTTGCTATGGTGATGTGTCGAGCCTAGCACAACCCTGGCTGTGTAGGGCGAAAGAAGAAAATTAATAGAGAGAGAGAGAGAGAGAGAGAGAGAGAGAGAGAGAGAGAGAGCGAGAGAGAGAGAGTAGCACTCACCACCCCCTAATTACAAGAAAGGATAGAAATACGCTTAAGAAGATGTCGGATTTAAGAGACATATTTCAGGTGTTACTGATGTGCAAGCCATCATGTAAACACCAACATAATGAATTAAACAGTTAGGTCGCGATTGATATAGTGAGTGTATAAACTAAACGAGACTAAACAAACAAATCAAGAACAATAACACACGCCCTTTATTTATCACTTCTTGAAGAGCAATGTCAACTGATGTGTAAACAAACGTTAGAACCTACAACCAACTACCACTTACATGAAATATCAACCAAGTGTAGTCTCTATCACATAACCAGTCATCCGCCTACTTGTGTAGCGTATCCCAGGTACTACCATCAGGTGCTGACACCTGCAGTAGAATGTAACACAACAAAGAACTTTGGCACTTACAACAATAAGACACTACAAAACCATAAGTTACACAACACAAACATAAGACGCAGTATAAGACATGGGTTGTCTTATATTGGCGCTCCAACATGAGCCCAGGACCTCTCTGATATTATTCAGCCACTCCTGCAAGATTAGTTAACGACTATTATGTATAATACATCAAATTACATATATGACTCGTAGTGTATCATAATACATACATATTCAATGTCTACTTCCCCATACTCATCCTTCAGAGTGATTAAATCTGGAACAATCACATCTGCATCTGCAAATCACCAACTTTACCATTATCTGCAGCTGTGCCACTGTTATTATCTTTGACTGCCATATGTTCAGCCTGTCCTGGCTTTCCATGCCGCACATCTTTCACTTACAAAATATCTCCAATTAGTCGAACACAGATTATACACACACCAGAGATGGATGGTTAGATCTGACTTGTCCAGAAGTAAAAATATGTAACTATAAATTGCAAAGGACACACATACGCATATATCTAATAATGCAGATCGGTATGGTGTATTTGCATCACCCTCCTCTGCATCTAATTACCTCAACGTATGTGGATTCCCATGTGATATGATACAAACTGCGCACGCATTAGCCATTGTTGGATAACAAAATATTAACACTAATAAACCACAATACAGTTTACCACACCTGGTATCATTACAAACTGATGTCAACCAGTGTTGCCTAAAGTTAGCGTACTTTGTGGATGGAAAACAGATATCCAGTTACTTTCTCTCTTCCACGTGGTCGAAAAGAGGTACCAAAACTCCGGAACACAAACACATAATTAAACCATATACAAAGTATAAACATTTCAATCAATATATCTTTCTACAAGACTTGCTCAACTCATCTCTTCACTATGTTTACTAACTTCCCGAACCAGATGATGCCCTGGAACACTGGCTGAAGACCTTTATAAGTGTATTTGATAAACACGTTCCATTTAAAGTTAAACATTACACCAAGCCCACGTCGATCCCCCAGAAGGTAGTTGAAATTATGAGAGACCAGGACAGAGCACATAACAATACAGACCTTACTACATACCATAGTCAGAGAAACAAAGTTCAATATTAAATTCGAGAGGAAAATAAAAACTACTTTAAGAAATTAATAATCGGTAAAACTAATACTAAATATTTATGGAAAGCAATTAATACACTGACACACAAACAGGAGTTCTCACAATCATTACCATCAAATCTTGCTGCATGTGATAAATACAGTAGTTTCTTTCAGTCCGTCATAAACCAGTTGAAGGCTGCAATACTAGATTCTCCTCATGACAAGTCATTATTGTCATCATTGTGTGAGAATAAATGTTATAAAGACAAATCTCTCCAACATACTGCTAACGACGATGGCCGAAATATTTAATCATCTCAGTAACCTAAAAAAAAAAAAAACAAGAACTCATAAGGAGGACTAGATGGAATCAGTAATCGGATCCATTCGCTTCGTTACACCGGTGATCTGCGAGTCACTAACTTATATATATATATATATATATATATATATATATATATATATATATATATATATATATATATATATATATATATATATATATATATATATATATATATATATATATATATATAATGTCTCACAAAATGTCACTTCCCATCAGCCTTTAAAATCGCTGAAGTCTATCCTCATTTAAAATCTGGTTCGAAAGCATGAGTAACTATAAGTCAATATCCATGCTTGCATCATTATCCAAATCACTAGTAAAACACATTCACAAATCAACACTATAACATTTAATTCGCCATAAACTAATAATTGACAGTCAGTCAGGATTCTTGCTAAAATGTTCCTGTCATAAGACCCTAACAAACATGACAGCAAAATGACATCAATATATCAACAACAATACTCTGTATGGAGCCATGTTTATAGACTTTACAAAATCATTCCATATTATAGATAATAATATTTTAATTAAAAACCTAGAAACAATAAAAGTGAGCCTTAATATAGTGGCAATAATAAAATCATGTTTATAGACAGAAAACAGGTCCTTGATGAAAGATATTATATACTTCCCACATACAAACACATATTGACTATAGCTCCACCATCTGAAATGGATTCTCCAAATCAATAATGATATGCCTTTATTCACTCCAGAAAAGAGCAAACGCTTAATTAATGGTACACAGATTACCAACAATTCTAACCTACATGAACGTCTTAAGTTACTGCCATACCATAAACACTAACTTTTTAATGAGGCTAAACTAATTCACACAACCCTATTTGAAAATGCTCTAAGCTACATTTGGCCATTGTTCAAATATAACGCAAAACATAGCGAACGACTAAACATTTGTCATGCCCCTAACCCTGAGATGAAATTATACAAAACAAGTTTAGCGTACTCTGCAGCTCAGTTTTGGAACATTCTTCAACAATAAATCAAAGACGCCACCAATCACTATACATACAGTCGTAACCTGTTTGGACAATATCCCAGTACAGACTGCATGTCCCTCCCCACACCCTAAAACGAAACAATAATAATTATCTCAAATAACAACTAGTATAATAACCATTCCTATATGTATGGTACGTTACATCTTCCTTGGGTATTTACAATGGCAACGTTAAACAATTGCCTTAGTGAGTCATGCATTATTGATTTTTCCCCATGCGTTTTAATGCATGTTGTTCTGTTGTTGTCGAAGATTAGCTTTATAAGTGATGTATGAATGACGTAACGTGCGCGAAGAAGGGCAGAATGTCATACGGGCCTGAGTGTCCAGTTCTTAAAACTTTAAACATAAAGATTGTTTGTTCGTTCGGTTCATTCCCTCGTCGTACACCAGTTACAATTCTCACTTTATTACTCTTCATGTCGCAAAACATATTCGTATACAATTATTTGAAAACTGTTGCGCTTAGCATTATACCACACACTCTCATTGATAAGACAAGCATCACGCCTAACCTAACATGGAATTTCAATCGCAATGATCCCATCAACATTCTGAAACACCTAGCACAAACATCCTTGCCTCAGATATGATCTCAGCCTTCAATTATTGCTGACTAATAATTCCACTATTATGTAACCATCTTGTTGGATCTGCCATTTAGCCCTGAATAATTTTAATACTCAACTGCATTGCAGTGATTCACCAAGGCTATTGTGGTTATCTTGGTACCTATTAAGCACCATATATATGCTTAGTTAGTCCTCTGTTGCTACTCGCATGGCTTAACCGCATAGCTTAACCACATACCCATTTATCCACTAACACATCAATCTCACAGACAATCGTGTAACCATATATTCCTGCTCTATACATATTATACATATTACACACATAATCATAATAATTTTTCTCACTCGCTATGGCTTAGAAAGAAGCAAAACTGATAGAAACAATGGAGATGAGAACAGTTGGACTGATGGGAATAGCGGACACCCGAATAAAAGGGAGGGGATGCAAGGAGATCAACCATACTTATTCGTTTGTCAACTCCTGAGTGGAACAACAAGAAAGGGAATGACACTGTACATGGATAGCATTTGAAACAGCGCTAGCAAGAAGAGTATTAGGGGGAAATATGTATCAGAAATAATTATAACAGTGAGAATAAAAGCATAGACAATTACTGGGTATGTACAAATATACACGAGAATTAAAATGCTCCTATGTGCAAGGACTCGAGTTCGTGGTCAATGTGTCATGGAAAATAAAACATCGGTCTCATAAATGACAATGGGTAAAGGCTGCTGGAGCATTGCACCAGACACGACCTATGCATTACAAACTGCGGGTTTAAAACAAAACAGTGGCAGAAGGTCACATGAAAACACCCAGGATATGGCAATTGGCATCGGTTAGACTTCATCATTACACGGAGATAACATTTGAATCAATCGTCATGAACTCGAAGATACCACAGTGCTGATTGTGATACTGATCGTTCGTTAGTTCTTGCACGGGTTAGACTGGGGCTAAAGAGAATCTACACGGCCAAACACAAATCTAGCCCCAGGATTAATTTTAACATCCAAGATTATGATACATGCTTTGAGTTCCAACAGCAACACGAAGACGCGTTCACTGATATATCAGAAAACTGTACACGACGCGAAAAGTGGGGTACACTTCAGCACAATCTCTATAAAACAGCGGTAGTGATTTATGACACAGTCGATCATAAGAGGCTGGACTGTTTTGTGACAAAGGCTATGACACTGCAGCCCTTGATTGATAGAAAGATTGTAGCTCCCTTAAGAAACAAGTATATAACAACGCGACACACCTTGAGTAAGCTGAAGCAAGCTAGGAAGGATGTGCTCAAGGCAATGGGCAAACGAATAGTGAATCAAGTTATGCGAGTACATTCACAATGCAAGTGATAAGGGAAACACCAGAAGCATATATGAATGGATTTAAAAAACAAAAACAAATAAGTAACTACTCCAACGATCAAAAGAAGTGAACCACTGAAAACTTAAATGGAGAAAGCATCACTGATAAGAAACAGCAGATGGATAGATGGGCAGAGCACTATTTGGAGCGTTAATAACGCGAGACAATACTAAGGATGATGCCATCAACGCCATAGATGCTCTGCCAACTCTTGACCACCTGCATACACTTCCCACCATCACAGAAGATTGATACTAATGAACATGCATCTAACAAAGCTCGAGGTGCATATGGATTCCATTAGAGGTTTACAGGATTGGGCAATACACGCTCACTCATCAGATCCACATACTAATATAGCTATGTTGGCGAGAAGGACAAATCCCACTTGTTTCCAAAGGTTCAAGCATCATAATACTGTACAAGAACAAGTGACGTCAGAGCGACTGTAACAACTTTAGGGATATCTCACTTCTGGGTATTGTATTATTGGGAAAGTATTTGCCAGAATTGTTCTGCGCAGACTTCAGGTACAGGGAGATTAAGTATACCCTGAATCACAATGTGGCTTTCGATGGAACCGGTATAACAGTAATATGATATTCTCATTGCGACAAATGCAAGAAAAATGCCGGGAACAAAATCAACCACTGTGTATTGCCTTCATCGACCTCACAAAATCATTTGATTTGGTCAGTCGTGTGGGTCTGATCAATATACTAAAGACAATTGGCTGCACACCAACTCTTCTTTCCATTATGGAATCGTTCCATACAGGCGTGAAGGGTATAATCAAGTTTGATGGTGCAACATCAGAAGCGTGCGAAATCAAGAGTGAAGTTAAGCAAGGTTATGTAGTAGCTCCAACCCTCTTTGGAATATACTTTTGACGTCTACTGATATATGCCTTTCGTGATCAGAGTGGTGCTACATACACTCACACATTCTCATAAGTCTACCTCTACAATCCTCAGAGACTGAAGACCAAGATCAAAATTAGGATCACAGAGTTGCTGTTTGCAGATGATTCTGCAATTACGACCCACTCTGGGGAAGAATTATCATGTCTCCTATCTGAATTCTCCAATTATTGTTCTGAATATGGTTTGAAAATTAGCAAAAAGAAGACACGGTTTATGTCACACGGTGCACATAGAGTACCATCAAGCTTTATCGGCCACGCCGAACTGTAGATAATAGACCATTTTATACATTTAAATTCAGAAGTAAATAGTAAATTATCCCTGTATCAGAACATCAATATCAGGATCGGTAAGGCAGCAACAACAATGAACAGGTTAACAACAAAAGTCTGAGAGAACAAGAAGCTTACAGCCAACAAAAAAGTACTTGAATATCAAGCGTGTGCCCTTAGTACTCTGCAATATGGCAGAGTAGCCTTGACAACTTACTCATGCCAAGAGAAACGTTTATACATCTTGTATTTGCCGTGTCTGCGAGTGACACTTGGTATTAATTGGCAAACAAAATCACATATATTAAAGTATAGGAAAGATCGGGTTGTGTGACGGTTTGTTCCATGTTCAGCCTTCGTAGAAGTAGATGGAAAAGATACGTTAGGGGGATGCGTCATGTTAAAATACCAAAGGTCATATTTTTTAGTGAATTGCAGATGGGTGAAAGATCTGGGGTTCGGCCTCTGTTTCGATACAAAGATGTGTGTAAGCAGGACATGACTGATACAGGCGTTGATAATGCACAATGAGAGCAAGTCGCCACCGAACGTGTTACACTGAGAACATTTTTATTTAGCAGTTCTATATTTAAATTCGTTCTTTATCAATTATATATTTAACTTCTTTCTTGACGTATTGTACATTTAACTTCTTCTTAAGCAATATTACATTGAACTTCTTCCTTGATCTATTATATATTTAATTTCTCTCATGGACTATTATATATTGACCTTATTCTACATTGAATTTCCTAATTACATCGTCATCTACTGCTTGTGGAGTATCCAAATGCTTAAATACATTGCTACTATATAATGATTTATTTAACACATAATCAGTTTGACTAACCCACAAACTGAGCTGATTCATGTGTATGTCTGACACCTAGACTGCTTGGCTGAGAACAAATGTGAGCCACCTGGCTCCGTGTACTTTATGTATGGCTGCCAACAGCATCGGTGTTCACCAGATGGAAAGGGCCGTATGATAAACGAGTTCATGGATCGATGTAAGTCAGCGTATGTTGTTTTACTACAACATGCATCATCATTATGGTCTGATTAACCAAATATCATAGGCGATCATGTCTCTCCAAATCTCTAATTTCCAGTGAAATATATTATGTCATTGACATACAACCTCCATACAATTACGAAATGCTGTTACGAATCGTCTCTCTTTGATTGCCTTTCCAACCTCAGTTTTTAATTGCCCTTTTGCTACAGTATATTCCAGTTATTCTCTATTCTTAATGTAACCACATTAAGTGCATACAGAACGAGGCTATACGGGTCATTCTGGGATGCACTAGAGACACCCCAGTAGTGTGTATGCGTTACAAACTTGTCTGCCGATTGTTGCTGGTAGGTTCAAAGTGATGCAGGCGAAGGCATACCTCAGAGTAGCTGCAGACACAGATCACCCGTTGCATGAGGCGCTGGACGTAGTTAAGGGTCAGCTACTGATAAGAGGGAAATCATGGATGGCTCAGTCGAAGGATACGATCAGACAGGTGTGCATATTGGAGAACATTAGGCGAGAAGAGGAGTGGGTCAGAGTGCCAGCGCAGCAGTCAGACGTATGCAGAGTTATAATCACGTTGAACCGGGAGTGCAGTAGAGGCCATGGAAGTGGAAATTCAGCAACTAATTCAGGATAATGATCCCCCGGGTGATGTGATTATCTACACATATGGTTCGGTGTTGAGAGGTAAGAGAAGTGCCTGGGGTTCTTAGCAAAGGCTAATGGTCGACGTTTGGTGCAGGAGAGCTTGGCATATGACACCACAACATCTAGCTTAAGAATGGAGGTGGAGGCGGTCATTGCAGCTTTCCGCTGGATGGAGAATACGACACACACACACACATCATGATAGTAACTGACTCAGAAAGCATACTGAGTAGGGTGAGGACAGGCAAGCTTCGTGCAGAGTGGCTTGCTTCGCTTCGGAAGTCACGGGTGACAAGCATCGTCTGGATCTTTTCTCCGGGACATGCTGGTGTGCTGGGGAATGAACAGGCGGACAGATTGGCTGGCTCTGCAAAACTTGGTTGAGTATTGATGCATGATAAGGCAGACGTGGTTGCCGCGTTGTGGGAGCACGTGTACACCTCGGAGGAGCAAAGGGGTCACCATCGTCTGGCAAGAATGCGACAGCGAGGGGGACGAAGGGATCTGGCCGACGATCGATGCTCAGAGGAAAGGCGAGACGGACATATAATCAGAATGCTACTGGTACTATTGGTGTTGGAACTCTTCGCTTGCTGCAGAGGATGGGGACGGAGCTCTTATGGGAATGCCCCGAATGCTGTGATGTCGGTTCCTAAATCAATCAATCAATCAATCAATGTAACCACAATCTTGACTACCTTGAGATGATCAACATTTAAATAACTTGTTGGGATATTTAACATTTAACTTCTGTTATTACATATTCTACATTTAACCACTTTCTTGATCTGGTCTACATGTAACTTATTTATGGAGCTATCCTTCTTATAACTTCTTTCTTGGAATATTCAGGAGTATTTAGATAGGAAAAAGCCCCCCCCCCCCCCAACTCTTCCTCATATGTTTGGAAAGTCACCAAAAATCACCAAAGCCCTTGTCACCAACAAGGCAATGATGCTTAGGAAAATCCTGACACTTTTGCCTATGCAGTTTGTGAAGGGTTCCAAAACAGACAGGCGTCGGCGGTGACAGCACACGATCTCAGAGACGTGTACAACAATCAAATATGATATTTTAATGTACTCTCTTATGGAGGCGAGAATCTGTACTTGGTTGGTGAACATGATTGCAGCTGTTTTGTATTCTCGTAAAATGGCTCTCTGGGTGAGTACATAGACCTCTGACCCATGTACCATTGCCCCCGGACTACCACGGGGTTCAGCAATTTCACCTGTACTTTTAATGTGCATACGAGTACAACTGCAAGCCTCGAAGCTCCAGGGACTGGAAGGATACTAACATTTTCTGATGATGTTTTCGCATATAGGCAGAGGAGGGACAGAAATCAAACAGCTCAGGAGTTTCCGGCGACAATGGACAAAGTGATGGTTTGGTTGGTGTAGGAAGATAAATGCTGTCATAAACTCAGAAAAGGCATGTGTCTTCTGGTGCTCTCCGGAAAATAGGATTGATAATACTAACCCCCGCCCCCCCCCCCCCAACCCCAACCCCCGCCCCCGCCAAGTATCACCATTAATGGCAGAAATGTGTTTATAGAAAGTAGACTGAAGCACTTATGATACAAAACCTGTCCTTTAGGAATTATGTTGGAGTGGTGGTTACAAAATGTCAGAAGGGGCTCAATGCACTGAAGTGTATGGCAGCAATGGACAAGGAGTAGAGCATGCCATTCACTCTTTATTAAGCACGTGATCATGGCATAGTATGGACTAGGCATGCTCACTGTCTCAAAAAGCCAGCTAGTAAAACTAGAGCGCATACAGAATGAAGTCATGAGGTTTATTCTTGGGTGTATAAGAGAACCCAATAGTGTGTCTTGTCAACGTCTCTAGGGGTTTATATAGTGGGTTCAGACAGGAAGATGGTGCGAGTACTGTGTATAAGAGACACCCAATAGTGTGTCTTGTCAACGTCTCTAGGGGTTTATATAGTGGGTTCAGACAGGAAGATGGTGCGAGTACTGTGTATAAGAGACACCCAATAGTGTGTCTTGTCAACGTCTCTAGGGGTTTATATAGTGGGTTCAGACAGGAAGATGGTGCGAGTACTGTGTATAAGAGACACCCAATAGTGTGTCTTGTCAACGTCTCTAGGGGTTTATATAGTGGGTTCAGACAGGAAGATGGTGCGAGTACTGTGTATAAGAGACACCCAATAGTGTGTCTTGTCAACGTCTCTAGGGGTTTATATAGTGGGTTCAGACAGGAAGATGGTGCGAGTACAGAAGAGGCATAAAAACATGAGTACATCTTTAAAGATTTTAATGTCCATACATCATGACGATAATATTTACACATCTCAATTACAAACTCGCACAACTCTCGCAATACTTTTGCTCGGCTATAAAGACTAACGTAATCGTGCTTCAGCAGCACCCACACTAACACACGGCCAATAGCGGCTACATTCACTCGCACGGATGTCTAAGCAAATGATCTATTATCTCTCTCAAACACAGTCAGGCATCCTCTATCATCCACAGTCCAAGTCCCGTCTGAAGAGGTCGTGCTAGTTAGGTCTGAGGTTCTGTCCTTCACTCGTCTGTCGACGCAGGCGTACTGCGTCATCCCGTTCAAAGTGAACCTGTCCTGTTATTCAAAGGCACAGTCCTGTCCGTAACCCTCTGTCATGGGCTCAGGGACCTGTCTACTATACCCGTACTATTCCCATGTCCTATGTCTGTCCTCTGTCCTCTACGTCATGTACTTTAGAGATCTTGACATGCTTCTCTTCCTCCCCCCCCCCCCCCCATCCATTTGGCACTTGTCAGTGACACAATGTCGTTTTAATCTAATTTTAAAAAGTCGCTTAAAAGTCGACAGGGTCGACTTCATTTCACCGGTTTTTTTTTATCAAATATGGCTAGGTCTCTTTCCGCAGAGCGAAAAGCGTAGCACCAAGCACGATTTCCGTAGCTATAGCGACGACCCACAGGAGTCTCCGAAAAATTTCACTAGTGAACCGAAGGACGCGGGACGGAATCAAACTCAGAACCTTCGGAGCCCGAGTCAAACGGCTTGACCACTTGCCACAGAGACTCCCTATCTATTGCACGATTTATTGCCTTGCATATTTCGCTGCATCTCGTCAGGTACATACTGCAGAAATCACACAACTTACGTGAATTAATTAGATAAATCCTTCAAACTGAAATATACATATGTTCGCACAGTAATGTCGATTGTCTACCACGGTAATTGTAAACTGACTAACATGTCTTTCTGCTTGCACAAGGTCGTCTTACGAAGGTTGATTATTATAGCTTCAGCAAACTTTAACAATCGACTACTTTGTGTGTTAAACAACACCCGGAAGGCACTGTTTCTTTCAACCACGTGACCACTCTAGAGCACATGTCTCCCGACCGATGAAGCCGGACTGTTCCGGTGTGTCGGCCTGTCAAGGCTACCATCTTCTGTGTGTAGTATTTTGTCCACCCAATTCGGAATATGTTCCGAAACCCTGCAATGTAACTGTCGCACAGTTCTGCCTATGTAGATGGCCTCGCTTCTGCATGTAAATTGGTAAATACAATTTGATTTGGCGTATAAAGCTACAGGTTCTTTTACTGCTGGGACGGGGATCGGTACTGTTCTGTACCTGATGACTAGAACTGCAGCACAGAATGTTCGCTCGACTGCTGTGGTGAGCCGGTCCCACAGACTTTGCATTACGTCATCTCCTCAGAAGGTTAGCTGAATGAATACCTTGAGGTTAGGGACTGTAGTTACTTCTGATTTCGGTTTGGGCTGTTGGCAGTGGCGCTTTATAAATCATGTGGAGTACCCATTCAGGTTTAAGGCATTCTTCAGAGTTTCAAATTCCTCTGTCAGTGTGTCCTGGGTGCATATCTTCCTAGCACGGTTAAACAGGGTCCGTACTAAGCCCCGTTTGTACTGGACAAGTACGAAGCTCTGAAAATTTAAGTATTGGCCAGTCCATGTTTCTTTGCGGTACACCGATCTTTGAATTGTGCCGTCTGCTCTACGTCTCATTAGGATATCTAGAAACGGCAACGCTTCGTTGTGTTTGTGTTCCATTGATAAAGAGATGTTTATATGTGTCTCGTTCATTGTGGCCTGGAAGGACGTTGCTTGTAGCTCGTCTGTGGTGATAATTAGTATATCGTACACGTAACGACGGTAAAAGGCCAAATTATTGATTTCTGAGGATCTATTTTCTTCTAAGTGTGCCATGAAGATGTCCGCTAGAATAGGCCCAAGTGGGCTCCCCATGGCCACTCCGTCAATTTGGCGATATGACTTTTTAGAAAGTTGAATTGTATGTACATATTTTTAATAGCCTCTCTCTCTCACAGCAGGAAGTAAAGTGTCCCAGTCTGCTGGACTTTCGGCTGTTACCTTTGCGAGCATGTGTTTCAAATCACCGTTATTCTTTTCTACGATCCCGTTCGCGGAAGGTCGGTAGGGAGTTGTGAAACACTGCTTTATCCTTAGTAATTTAGTTACTGCTTGGGTTGAGGCTGCTTTGATTTGTGTCCCTCTGTCTGACAAAATTGTTTCCGGAAAGCTAAAACGTGAAAATATTTAAAGAAATACGTCTGTCACATCATTGGAAGAAATATATTTTAGCGGGATCGCCTGCGGCCAGCGTGTGCAAAAATCTACCATTATTAAAATAAATATGTTACCTCTGTTTGAGGTGTGGCTGAGAGGTCCAACCATGTCAACAGCAACACTTTGGAATGGTTTTGAGGCTAATTTTGTTGCTTGGACCTCTGCAGTTTAATTTTTACCTTTTTTAAACTAATTTTTGACAAATAATGCAAGATTGACAATAACATTTGTCTACGCACAATTTTGGAAAATAGAATTGCGTTAGAACTCTGGCTCTAGTTTTCTCATAGCCCATATGCCCAGCGAATGGAGAATCATGAGCAATATGTAGTACCGTTTGATGGTACTTTTTGGGTAGTACAGTTTGCTGTAGTGTACTGTTATTTCTGACATAGAGTCTTGTTAAGATCTTATTTTTCAATTTAAAGCACCACGAAGCATTCTTTGCTTGCTTCGGTTTTTGGTCTACCAGCTTAAAATAATTCGAGAGAGCTGCGTCTGAGCGTTTTGCTTGATTAAAGTCGTTTGTGGTTTTGTAGTTAATCAAACCACTAGGGGAGATGATATGCAGCGACTCTTTTTAACGGTCGTCCTGCTGTTTCGCAGTGGTTGACTGGTGACTGGGTTAACATTCAGCTGACTTTGTTTCCAGGTTTTAATATTTTCGTTAGAACAGTCTTTAACATCTGGAAGATATCCCACTATTAAGTCGGCGCACGGGTTATCTAAAACTGCACAAATAACTTTTCCTGACAAAAACGGTGTGTGGATTTCTGCAACTGCTAAAGGGTATTTTTCTACCTTGCCTGCGAACTTTCGACAGGTGATACATTTCGCTGTATAGTCAGTCTTATTTACAAATGTTTTACTTAAACGAATAAGAGATGAACCGATATCGCGCAGGATTCTGCAAGGCTGGTTGTTAACAAATCCATTTTGAAATTCGAGCCTGCCTTTGGGTGATACAACTGCATTACATGTTTATGTGCAATAGGAATGGCATGGCCGCATTCCAAAATCCCATCTGTTTGAAATTTATTACAAGTTGTATAGTCATCCTAATTAAATATATCAATAGCTTCTAATGCATTTACATCTTCATGCTCTCTCTAACTCTCACTTTCACTGTCTGAACTTGATGTATCGATCAGAGCAGCGTTTTTATTCTTTAACATTGGACTGAGTAGTGGCCCCAGGCCCGACAAAAATACCATTTAACCGCTCTATTGTATTTGACACGTCTAGCTTTTTGCTTTCTAACCATCATTTCAAGGTAAGATTGATAATTCAAATTTTTATCACGCATATCATATTGGTCATGTGACAGTTTGCAATATGTACATGATGTAAACTTTGCTTTTGGTCTACCTTTGTAGTTGAATGGTTTTGATTGTTTTAAATTTACAGCAGCTGCTACTTCATTCTGACTAGAATTTAGTGTAAAGATATCTCTGTTGGCTGTAAAACGCAGCCCCTTTCTGTTGCATTTGCTCAATACTATGACAATCACTCTGTTGTAAAAAAAACCTTTGCGAAGGAGGTAGGTACTGATGTTATCATTGTGTTCATCACCAATAGATCTTTAAGTTTATCAAAACTCTTACCGACTTTGGCTACATGTGTCCATTTACTGAATGTATCTTGGACAACGGAAACATAATCAATGACGGTTGGATTGGATTTTGGGAATAATTTGGAGAATTTCACTTGATATCTAGCGGCATCAAGAAGGAAATGTTGCATTATCCTATGTTTGATATAATCATAATCTGTTTTTAATTCCTGGGGTATAATTTCTATAACTTTTAATGGCTCAAGTGCCAAGTTGCTCATGTATATAATGGCCCAGTGTTCTTTAGAAATTTCGTGGTACTTCATTAGGGTTTCGAAGTTCTCTACCCAAACGAAGATGCTGTCTCGGGAACAAAATTGTTCAACAATTCCCTGAAACGTTTTTAAATTGTTGCTCTTATTCTTTGCTCTTTAACCTATTACTTGAAATCTGTATCTGAGAGTCCATTTCTAATTGCTTTACTTTCATTCGGGTTTCGGTCTCAATTTTCTTAGCTTCTAACTCTAATTCTTTCTGTCTCGTAGCTGCTGCCAATTCCATTTCTTACTTTTTCTGTTCGCATTCTTGCGCTCTTTCTTCTCTTTGCAAATTCTCTTTATGTTTCCTTTCACTCCATTTCGCAAGTTTAGCACCTGAGTAACCTAGCTTTTCCCCTTGCCCAATGCACTTTTCCAAAGTTGACATTTTTAACAATTTTCAATAATAATAATATTTATACACAAAATAATTGTCTCCCTTTGCAATAATCTTTGTACACAAAAGATAATCATCTTCCTTTTACTGTGTTGACATAATAGTTATCAAATTTACATATAGTGAAACCAATTAGTGACTACTTAGTGAGAATCAAATGAAATATAGTAATACTTAGCTTGTCTCAGGGGAGTTGCTCCAGCACCACTGTTGACTTCTGTACTTGATAACTTCTGCGTTGACAATATGTCATATTAATTTATACTTTACACCTTCTGTAGTGGAGAAAAAAACATTAGCATCGTCGTATAGTTATGTGAGTCATATGTCGTGTGTTGGAGGATAGAATGATGATTAGATCAGTTTGAGTGTAGAGAGTTAATTTATTCATAACTGTATCTAGAAATGATTGTCGTAGTTGTTCTGTGTGTAAGCTTTTTATGCTCGCTAGTTTTACTTGGTTAACCCAAGAACAGTCAAAAAAATAAAATATGTTTATGTTTTAACTGTCTGAGGGTATCGCCAAAATGGTGCGATCCCCCAAGAATATACTTGTCAACGTCTCTAGGGGTTTATATAGTGGGTTCAGACAGGAAGATGGTGCGAGTACAGATGAGGCATTATCATATGAGTACATCTTTAAAGATTTTAATGTTCATATATCATGACGATAATATTTACACATCTCAGTTAACAAACTCGCACAGCTCTCACAATACTTTTGCTCGGATATAAAGAATAAAGAATAACGTAATCGTGCCTCAGCACCTACACTAACACATGGCTAATAGCGGCCACATTCACTCGCACGGGTGTCTAAGCAAATAGTCTATTATCCCTCTCAAACACAGTCAGGAATCCTCTATCATCCACAGCCCGAGTCCCGTCTGAGGCTTTCTACTCAATTTGATGGTAACGAGGTTCTTGACCCTCGTGGCGTCCGTGGATTTCATGCTAGACGGGTTTGTCGCCCTGTCCTTCACTCGTCTGTCGACGCAGGCGTACTGCGTCATCCCGTCCAAGGTGAATCTGTCCTGTCATTCAAGGTCACAGTCCTGTCCGTAACCCGCTGTCATGGGCGCAGGGACCTGTTTTCTATGCCCGTAATATTCTCATGTCTTATGTCTGTCCTCTGTCCTCTCCGTCACATCCTTTACAGACCTTGACATGTCTGTGATACATCCTGGCGCTACGGACCATTGCACATAGACTTAATGTGTTGCAGGCACGGTCATTCCACAAGGTAGCTACGGTTAAGGAACACCAAATGCATGGCTTTCCTGATGCATTCACAGTATAGTAAGTGGGAAGATAAGATCAAGAGATGGACAAACATCTGTCTGTCAGGTGAGAGACAGACAGTGCTGGAGATCCTTTGCAGCCAAACTTCATAATGGAGATGGTTCCTGATTTAATGATTGAACTCAAGACCACCCAGAACGCAATCTACCGTCTAACCCTTCTAGCTACTAATACCATTTTAAAAAACAAACCCGTAACAGTGTTCTATTGCCCGACCCTTCTTATCGACATCCCGTGCTTTAACTCTCTCACTGACAACCACTTCTTCCTTTCTCCATCTTACACAAATGGTGCGAACCACGCATATACCGAGACTTGCGCAAACAAAGCAAGTACTGTGCTAGTAGCTCCATTTTATATTCGATTTAGTCAACGGGTGTAATATAGTGCATCTACATCCATATACAATCTTTTCTTAGGAGATTTACATCAACTTCTTTACTTAGAGATTCTACTTTTAAATTATTTATTTGGTTATATTACATTTCTCCTCTCTCTTGGGCTATTCTACAGTAAACTTCTTTCTTTTGCTACTCTACGAGTATCTTCTTTCTTGGTCTATTATATATTCAGTTTTTCTCTTGGACTATTCTACATTTAACTTACTAATTCTACATTTAATGTCTTGAATACATATTCCATTTACTGCTATTAATAATTCCAAATATGTAAATACAATTGCGTATTTAATAATGTATTGACACATTGCTTGAACACGTCTTCCATTTACTGCTATTAATGTATCCGAATATTTAAAGACATTTACACGTACAATAATGTATTTGGCACGTGATGATGATGGCTTTCATACACAAGAATTGATTCCGCTGTACGTCTGACACAGATTGCAAGTCTGGGAACACATGTTACCCTGTCGGGTCTGGGTACATTGTGAACGGAGGTCAATGTTTTCTGTGTTCACGAGATTCAGAGGGCAATGTGACATACGTGCCAACGGATCAATGTAAGTCATGGTGTGTTTTTATATCAAACAGCCATCATCGTTATCACTCTTTCATCGTCATCATCACCATCATCATCATCATCATCATCATCATCATCATCATCATCATCATCATCATCATCATCATCATCATCATCATCATCATCATCAACATCGTCGTCATCATCATCATCATCATCATCATCGTCGTCGTCATCATCATCATCATCATCATCATCATCATCATCATCATCATCATCATCATCTTCACCATCGTCATCATCATCATCATCATCATCATCATCATCATCATCATCATCATCATCATCATCATCATCATCATCATCATCATCATCATCCTCATCATCATCATCATCATCATTATCATCATCATCATTATCATCATCATCATCATCATCATCATCACCATCATTACCATCATCATCATCATCATCATCATCATCATCATCATCCTCATCATCTATTGATTAACTGACAAGCAAAAGCTCTTGAAGCCCTTGAAAACGATTGTGCAAAGCAACGGCTCTTGAAGCCCTTGAAAACGATTGTGCAAAGCAACGGCTCTTGACACCCTTGAAAACGATTGTGCAAAGCAACGGCTCTTGAAACCCTTGAAAACGATTGTGCAAAGCAACGGCTCTTGAAGCCATTGAAAACGATTGTGCAAAGCAACGGCTCTTGAAGCCCTTGAAAACGATTGTGCAAAGCAACGGCTCTTGAAACCCTTGAAAACGATTGTGCAAAGCAACGGCTCTTGAAGCCATTGAAAACGATTGTGCAAAGCAACGGCTCTTGAAGCCCTTGAAAACGATTGTGCAAAGCAACGGCTCTTGAAAACGATTGTGCAAAGCAACGGCTCTTGAAGCCCTTGAAAACGACTGTGCAAAGCAACGGCTCTTGAAAGCAACTATGCCGAAATTGCTGCAGACGTTATAAGAGCCATATGTCAGTTTCGCTTGGCTGTTCAATTGAAATTAAAAAACGTGCGTCAACTATTCCCAGAGCGGACATCGTCGAATATTTGTTGGTGGAGCTACTATGCGTATTCAGTGCCAAGAGCAGACATTGTCGAGTATCTATTGGTGGAGACAGGCGTTGTTATTCCGCGACAACCCGGACTTCAGATCCGTTGTATACGGCACCAAATTGCCTCTATAACAGAGCTGGAGGCAATAACATTCAGGCCGAATATAACATTAGACGACAATCCTTCTGGAATTGATATTTTATTGGAGAGATCAGTTGTCATAATAAATGTAATACAGATCTGACAATTCCTCAGTAAAATTGTTCCAAACGAATCTACAACAGAGGTCATCTCACATTCCAGCTGGCATCCAAACGTTTCTTACGACCTCTCTCTCCGATGGTATCGTCGTAACTAAACGTTCACTACCCCGTCGTCACAGCATGACAATCCCCTAGCTACCCCCCCCCCCCCCCCAGCAGAGTGCTCAGCCGTGCAATGCTGAACATTATAATCTTGTCATTGCACACTAGCCAACACTCCCCTATAAGCCACTCTTGCAAATCAACATTCTCAATGTTAGTTGAGTTGAGTTGAGTGGAGCTAAGAACTGGCATCACTGCACTCAGGATATTCCTATAAGTGCTTAGTCCGCTAACATAACACAATGCTTTTATGAAACTTCTCCTTTTGCTTGCACTACGTCTTTCGCCGCAAACTGTCCTATTGCTATATTATGTTAAAGTTATTCAGCCGTCGATGTGTTGGGGTGTACTGTAAGTTCCACTTGGCGCGACTGCGAAAGGTGTCGTGCGCAAATCCATGAAGTCTATGTAGAAATGGGGTGACGAACAACATAACACTGCGCCAGGATTGCGGCTACGACCGACTGAAAGGGTTGTGAAACCCCTCAGAGACGAATTTCACCAGTTTGGGCCAGGCTTTGGGCAAGGTACGCCGGGATGTTTTGTTTCCCATATCCTTTTGCAGGACATCGCTGTCATCTCAAGCATTTCACCGCTGTCATTGATTTATTGGCAAGATTACGCTCAGTAGTTTGCCATTGCTTTCTGACCGGCAGGCTCACTTATCCCTAAGTTACCAATGCGGCGAGAACCGCTTCCAATTCTCACGCGCTGCATTACACCACGTGAATAAACGGGATTACGGAGAAAGTCGTTTAACCCCTAGGCCTGGGGCAAATATCGACTCGATGACTTGATTGTTTGGAGGTTGCTAGACAATCGGGCGACCGCGTCCCAAGACATCAATACACCTATCCGGATGTACTGACTTATTGTTTTCACGCACAAAGGTATTGATAGAAAAAAAGTGCTTAAGAGGTTCGGCAGTCTTAAGGTTTATATGCCTCTATATGCCCGGTATAAGTGCAGAAACAAAGACGACGAGCTGATAACGGCGGACCCCTACCACGGTAGTAGCATACTCTAGGTATTACATGTTGGCGACATTGACAAGGGAATTGCACAAGCAAGAGCCAAGAAACTCCACGACGTTGAATCATTCCAGGTGGATGGGTCTGATTGAAACGCCGACACGTGCTTATAGCTTGACCACCGCATCTCGCGAATACCTACCTTGGAGCGGCTCTAGTTACTTTCAGTTCCCCAAAGTTATCGCAAAAGAAAAACTACAACAACAGTGTGTTGTGCATGTTAAAATGAGGACAACCGATGCTTCGACCAGGCCATTCTCTCGGCCTTCTAAACTGTGGCACATGGAGAGCACCCCGATGGACTAAGCAACTGTATAGATCACCTTGGCGAGCTATTTTTCGAAGGAATCGAGTTCCCTTTGCAGCACACCAACATCAGTAAATTTGGGACCTAAACACTCAATATCGCTGTCATTGTCCTCGGATGGGACGGCGCGTCCGCAGTACACAGTAAAACCGACCAGAAACATAGCTCGCACCAGATCAACTTTCGGCTCTTGGGTGAGGCACTATGTCTGGATTAAGAGCATCTCACACCTGATATACAGGACCAGCAAACACAAGGATGCTTGCTTGCTTGTGTTCGTTGGCTTGATCTCCAACGCTAAGTCCTGTATGTCGGATGAAGGCATCCTGTTGTCCAACATCAGTGTGATGTCATACAGGACCTGAGGTTTGCGTGAGTATCCGTTGCCCCATGTCTGGCTTATTGGTGTGCAGACTGGTGGTTCCTCGCCGTACAGGCAGACACTCTCCGACTTCGGAGGAAAAACACAAGGATAATAAGTACCCTTTCCTCGGCTTCCGCCACGTATGCTCTACCAAGGAGCTCTTGATTCAACATGAACCACTCTCACAGGCATCAACGCCGCGTACCAGTTGCATATTACGACGGAGGAGGGAGACATAATGGAATGCACGTCCCACCAAAGGCTGATGAGGTTGACAGTCTTTGAGACGGTGAACGTTCTTGTACAAGGGGGCAGCGCTGGACCAGAGACAGAGCAACACACGGCTACTCGCAGGCAGCCACCATATTGCTTCGGCTACACAGTTGCACTCTCCAACGGCCATACCATAGGCTCTGTCATATATCGGGGAGAGAACGCTACTGGGGAATTCCTTCGACAGTATGAGGTTAGGGCTGGCCGCCATTCGCTGCCAACTGTGTCGATCAGCTCTAATGGTGATGGAAAAAAAGACCGAGGAGACTTCACCGCGGCCACGACCTCCACTGGGAAGGGTGGGCGTTACAGTTGCAGACCACTGCCACATTACCGGCACCTACCGAGGCGCAGACCACAATGTCTGCAATTTGGCTTGGCGTTTCTCTGAGCGTCTCGTAGTCTTCCACATTGTAAGAAGATGCCATTCTCACCTCATTATGCAAGCGACGGGAGACACAGATTCGGGAACGAGAAATGAAATTTAAAACGGCAACAGGAATGTGGAAGGAGAGAGATGTGGATAACACTAATATTACCCGCATACGGATCATGAAAATGTGCGCCTCGTTCACGATAGGGCAATAACAGTTCATTAACAGCATCCAATTCCCGAACAGCTCCCTAAACACATTGGTTGGGAATCTAACGAGCTGGCTCCACTCTCCAGCGCATGCAGCAAACCGACAGTCTTAGAGCGCATTGAAATCGACGACGACGTATTCTTGATTTGTAGATGTGCGGGGGCAGCACACAGAAAATTACCCCATGGCCAATGCTGAGGAACAAAGTCCGGGCGACATTACACCATTGTTCCGCAATGGACACAGACATCTCCTCCTCCGTAAGGGAATATCCCCTACGAATACATGGACAACGTTGAGCTGTTTAGTAAAATCGGCTTTCGGTCCAAAGAGGCCTTCTACAGCAAGCTTACTCGAGGAGGCATCACAGATGCTGACTACATCCATGCTCAACAAGTGTGGCAGGCGTTTGGATGCAAAACACTCAAAGACTACCATAACATGCACCTGAAAACGGGCTTCCTTTTGCTGTGCGATGTCTTCGAGACATAACGAGATACCTATACGCTGGTATATTTGCTCGACACAAGTCATTTTATCAGTGTGCGTAGCTTGGCAAGGGACGTGCTCCTGAAAAAGATGAAGGTCCAGCTCGAGCTCCTGACTTATCTGGGACGTGCATCTCTTCATTTCAGAGGGATCTCCGAAGGGGCGTTGCCATGGTTTCGAAACGCTATGCGAAGGTAAACAACCCCATGTCCCCGGACTACGCCTCGAGGCCCCGAAAACATGGATCATCTACCTAGACGAGAATAATCTTTATTTGGGTGGGGGTGCGGAGAGAGAATGATTGCACACATCTCCACCGACGTATTTCGATTGGTCATTCCGACTCTCGTGGAGGTACTGAACACGCCAGACAATGCGCTTCATGGCTGGCTCGTCGAGATAGATATGATGTACACTCTGCATCTGTTTCAAACCCATAGCGATTACCCGCTGACACCAGAAACGATGTCGACCTTAGAGTGGTGGTTGAGTGACAATCAGCGTACGCTCCAGAACGAGTTGACGGGGAGGGGGAAGTTCGCGGAGCATGCGAAGCTAGTCCCCAATCTCCGCGACAAGAGCGGTACATCGTCCACTACCGCAATCTCAAGCTACATCAGAGCCTCAACCTACATATCACAAAGATCCATAGAGCCATTAAGTTCAATCAATCAGCGTGGATGAAGCTGTGCATATAAATGAACACATCTCTGCGAGCCCAGGCCAAGTCGAAATTCGAGATGGACTTCTTCAAACTGATGATATGGAATAGAAAGAAAAAGCAGCGGCTGCAGCAGGATATAATAATATGAATTGGAAACAAATAGGTATATTAAACTCCTGCGAGAAAAAACGTACTAAACAACAATAACGTTGCACATACCTTACAAGGAGATCCACGTATAGCGAAATATAGGTGAAAATCCGAAATCGGAAGCACTCAATAAATATATATAATGAATAATAAAATAAAATAAAATACACACGAACGCGTAATACAACACACAGACGTTTCGATTCTCAGAATCTTTGTCAATGACAACACATAGCTAATAACGAAATACAGCAAGCAACTAAAAAACACACACACGACCTATTACTGTGCCATGTGGGGCAGAAAAGGTGACTTGGCCAGCTGCGAAGGCGCTCGTTGGCTAGCAGAATTAAAAGTGGGTTGCCAAAATGGATTTAAGTAGCCATAAATATGTGAACAGTCTGCTATGAAAATATAGGGATGTGGGGACAGTTAGGTCCAGATATTGGGGAGGGGGGGGGCAGCATAGTAATAGATAGTGTAAACAATTGGGGAGGATGCCACAGTTATACCGTAGCGTCCACAACAGCATTGATACCTGCTGGATGGATGCATCCCAGATTGTTGATTAGCTAGAATTCAATTTTAAGTTTGACTGAGCTATTGGAGAAGCAGGGTTTTAATGCGGTGACACATGCATCGTCGACTCCATTATGGTTGGAGGAATTGAAATGGTTGGGGACAAGTTTGTCAGCGCCCTGATTGATGTCTCTGAGGTGTTCTCTAAAACGATCAGCAAGACGTCTGCCCGTTTGGCCAATGTATTTCATGTCACATCGTTTGCAGATGATAACATAAATCAGATTGCGGGATGTACAAGTGAAAGAATCTTTCAAGGTGAAGGTGCCTCGGGGAAATGCAATCTCTGGTGTCTGAACAACGTATGGGCATGTCAGACAGTTCTTACGATGGCATTCTAATGTGCCCACGGATGAAGTAACCGTGGGGAGGCGACTATGCACAAGGTGGTCTCTGAGGCTCTGGTTACGGCGGAACATTACCCTGGGGCCATTGGAGAATACCTCATGAGTGGTTGGATGGTTGGTTCCAAGATGGACCAGTGTCTCAGGAAAATGTGCATGACGGCATAGGCATGTGGATGGAAGGTGAGGATAAGCTTGGGTTCATTGTTCGGAGGTCGCGTATGTTTGGCGAAGGACATTTCCCACGAGACCTGGGTTATGCGACAGCAAGCTGTGGACAAGCCGTCCTCTGGGTAGGACCGTCTGCGGAAAAAGTCAAGCATTTCGTGGTCTCTCTCGAGGAAGTCATTATCGTCCTGACAGATACGACGAAGGCGGAGTAGCTGGGAATATGGGATGGAATCTTTGCAGCTTTTGGGGTGGGATGATCTGTACAGGAGGAAAACGTGAGCATCAGTAGGTTTGTGGTACAGGGAGGTCGTGAGGCCTGTAGGGTTTAATTTAATAGTGGTGTCAAGGAAATTGACAGAGGTGGTGGAAATTTATGTGGTGAATTTGATCGATGGGTGGAAGTTATTGCCATAATTAATGAATCGGTTCAGTTCCGCCTCTGACATGTTAGTGAGACCTATGCCGGCATCGATGTAGCGTCGGTAAAAAGAAGGGAGAAGACCATCATTGCTGAGGTCGTCCTTGAGTCTTCCATCCATCCAGCATGTGCAATGTCGATTAGCGTTGGCTGTCATGTTTTGCCATCTCACTCGATCACCAGAGTCGTCGATCAACTCAGTGTTTCTGCCTCGACCATGCCACGAGGTCAAGTCATGCAGGTATTTACTTCTCGGTATTCTTCGCGGTCTCTTCCCTTCGATCTTGCAAGTTGTCACCAAGATCTCCAATTTATTTCTTCTCATAACATGCCCAAAAAATGTTGACTGTCTAGTCTAATGGCTCTAATCAGTTTACGAACTTCATTTGATTCTTGAAAGACTTGCTCATTAACTTTTCTGTCTGTCAATGGTATTCTTTGCATTGTCCTCAGAAACCACGTTTTCACAGCCATTAGATGTTTTTCAGCTTGTCTGCTCATTGCCCACGTTTCACATCCATACAAAAGTACAGGTTCTATAAATCACTTCAACACTATTTTTCTTGTTTTAATTGATACCGTGTTATTCATAGCAACACTCGCTGGGGTGAGGGGAACTGATACCACATCTTAACTACAGGATGTCTTCAGACTGGGAAATAGGTGTATTCAATCTACTCTACCCCACCATCCTATTGATACCTATAAATCTTTCTCTTAACCAAAAGACGTTACCCTATCACACTTCGTCCTGAAGGCATGACGCAACCCACGCCCACCCACATACACATCCTAACCCACATACCCTCTCCCCACCCACACCTCTAACCACCCATCCCCCAGCCACATCTCCATCGACCACATATTCCCCACCCACGCACACACATCCCCCACCAACCCACACATCGCACATCCACTCACACACGTCCTTGTTGCTTCACAACATTTGGATGACTCCCGCCAAAGTTGTTTATCCAGACTGTTTTAATAATGTGTCTGAATGACGTCACAAATCTGACTACACACTTGTCGTCGAGAAGCTATTTTTTACTCTCCTTTTCCGACTCGATGTAAACAACCCGCCGTCTGTCTCGCTTTAATCTGGGGAATTGTTTCCGGTACTTCAAAAAGACCTGCCGGCCTGTGATCTGGAGAATTGTTTTCCCCACAACAAAAGATCTTGCCGATTCCCATCAGGACAGTCTGTCTCCAACATCAAAGGATGGCGGCTGCCTGTAGACGAATGGCGCGTAAGTCGATCGACAACTCCAAGAATTTCTGCGACATAAGAGAGTAGTCCGCATCAACTCTCGCTCATCGGAGGTTCGATCCAGATGATCTATTCCTCTTCTTTAGGAGCTGGGTGTCTGGACAGGAAATCAACTCCAACATTTTCATTCACAGGTATATACTCCACCGTGAAGTGGTAGGGCTGAAGCAGCAACGACCACCGCATCAAACGGGCGTTGAGCGTCTGAGAAGTAGCCAGGAACATCAGGGATTGATGATCCGACTGGACCCTAAACTGAACCCCATACAAATAGGACTGGAATTTTTGCACGGCCCATACGAGAGACAAAACACTCCCTCTCGACGGTCGAATGATTCCTTTCAGCCGGGAGATGTTTCTTGCTTGTGTATGCCACTGGTTTAAAAAACAAAGCATCGTCTTTCCCTTCCTGTTATAAGGCTGCCCCAATTCAAAACCCACTCGCATCCATTTTCAACACAAATGGCTTGGAAAGGTTGGGGAGCTGTAAAACAGGTTTGCTGACCAAGGCCTCCTTCAACTGACTGTATGCACTCTCGCACGCGGGTGTCCATACGATTGGATCCGGGGATCCCTTTTTCAATGTTTCCGTTAATGGAGCTCCCAGTTCAGTGAAATGCGGGATGAATTTTTGGTAAAACCAATACAACGAGAAAAAGGATCGCACATCCTTCTTCGTTTGTGGCCTTGGAGCACGTCTGATCATTTCTAGGTTTTTCTCCTCCAGGACAATTTGTCCTGGAGTGATGGTGTGACCCAAAAATTCCAGAGTCTGGTAACCAATCATGCACTTGGTTGGGCGAGCGGTAAGCCCTGCTTCCCTGGGCCTATTGAAAACTCTCTTCAAGGATTACAAATGGTCATCCACGATGTCACTGGCAATCAGTATATCATCTATGAACGAGATAATGGACGGATCCTGTAAGGGATCTAGCAAGGTCCTCATCATGCGAGTAAACACACTAGGCGCATTGCTGAGTCCAAACAGCATGACCTTGACTTCGTAGTGTCCACTGGGGGTACTGAAAGCCAGCAGAGGTCGGACCTCTGGTTTGACTGGGATCTGATAATACCCCCGACTCAGATCCGCTTTTGAGAAGTACATATCCTTATGGAGCCTAGCGAATAACTTAGTTGGATTCGGCAAAGGTTCCACCTGAAATTGTTTCCGTAACACAACCACCCCCGCATTGTATTGGGATGTGGATCGCGCAATCACGTCATCCTTTAGCAGTTTCTGTATTTCCTCCTCCAGGGCCTTTTCTTTAGAGAATGGCACTGGGTAAACCTTTTGGCGAACAGGCTCTTGTGTGGTCAAGGTCATCTCGAACTCAACCAACCTCGTTCGTCCTGGTTTATCAGTCAGTATCTGCTTATGAGACTCGAGAACCTGGTTACTCTTTTCCCTCTCCTGGGGAGTCATTTCAGGGTTCACCTGCACATCCCTATAGGTTTCCTGGTGTACCTGTGGATATTCCCTGCCCTCGTTGGTTCACGTTTCAGTCTCCACTGCGACTGCCATTGCAATGAGGTGGGCTGCTTTGTCTCCGGGTCTCTCCTCGTACTTCCGCAGGAGATTAATATGGAAAATCTTCGACTTTCCCCGGATCCGGACCTGATAGTTGGTTCTGGATATGACCCTTTCCACGGGAAATGGTCCTTGCCAACCTATCTCCAGTTTGTTGGTTCCCGTTGGGAGTAGCAACAAGACTTTGTCTCCCACCTCTAGAGACCTGTCTTTAGACCTACGGTTATAGTAAGCCGCATGTCTTTTTCTGGCCTTTCTCAAGTTCTGAGTCGCCAGAGTCCAGTCCGTGTGAAGTTTTTCTTTCAGTTCCTCCACGTATTTATAAGAGGAGATCACTTCTTCTGACGTCCCCTCCTCAGTCCAACTCCTCAACATGGTTTCCAATGGTCCTTTGATTGGACGACCAAACTTTCCTTTTCCGACTCGATGTAAACAACCCGCCGTCTGTCTCGCTTTAATCTGGGGAATTGTTTCCGGTACTTCAAAAAGTCATGCCGGCCTGTGATCTGGAGAATTGTTTTCCCCACAACAAAAGCTCTTGCCAATTACCATCAGGACAGTCTGTCTCCAACATCAAAGGATGGCGGCTGCCTGTAGACGAATGGCGCGACAGTCTTTCATCGATCGACAACTCCAAGAATCTCCGCGACAGAGATTAGAGATATTACTTCAATACTGGCACAACTATAGTGCATTGGCATATCATATCAGCTTGGAACAGTCACTTCCATGCCAACACCGGACAGTGTATCCCAGTAATTAGTATACTATCTGCATTCCAGTTTAACTTGATATCATGGAACCAATTCTCTTGTTGTTAAACAACCAATTATGTCAAAACACTCTGCAAAGTGAACCTGACGATTCATAGAGGCACGAGAAAACACCATGTATCGGCAAGTCACTTCGCATGCTGTCAATAAGACTGTAATGTCGGATGCATAAAATCTATTTCAGTAAACAAAATATTCATAGAAAAAATATGAACAGATATACGTTGAGATCATGCTTGGACTTCCACCCACTGCTATGTATTATTAACCAGAAAACAAGAGCGGTTAGCCGAACATGAACTTGATCTGACATACTAATCAATGAATGTTGTCCTCTCACCCTGAAAAGCGCACCCGTCGATACATAGAGACACGACAAAACACCATATATCAACAGGGCACCTCATATGATGCTAAACAAAAAATCACGCAAGGATTCAACTCAAACCAATTCTTCCCAGAATCGCCATGCTAGTGCTGTAACCGAGAAGACAAGCAAGATGTTACGAAAAAGCACAACACCAGCAAGGCAACGTTGGGAGTCCACAGATCGGAAATTAAATCATCCACTTTGTTAGATGTTAATTCAGTATGTTAGTCTCATTCTAAACAACAAATGAACATTATATTCTTGCTATCAAGCAGTATTAAATAATGTCAAACAATTTCAACAATTATAGATATTAACTGTCATCTAGGACTTCCCAAACCATTCCAAATTGTCTAATTATAATAATTTATTAATTTAATAACATAATTAAACATAATTATAATGATATAGTATGAATTCAATATGTATTAATTATATACTCCCGTATTTAAATGCTCAACCGGCAACAATAACTTATGCTACTATCAATTAATATATGTGTACAAATAACTACATACTGCTAGCTAATAAACTACCGCTTTATACTATACGCTTAATTTTAATAATAATAACGTACTAACTATTTTATAACACACTATAAAATGTTAATCACATTTGGAATAATCTAAACCAGCTGTGAAGCAATACATCACATGTAGTCCCAGGGATTTACTTCACTACAGATCGTACTATCTAAGAGTTCTAATCATTTGTATGTTACCATCTGCAAGTTAACTGCACACTAAAAGAAATATGTATAACTAAAATGTCTAACACACGTGATTTCTACATGGGTGCCAACATCAGCATATTTCAGCTGATTGTTGATTTCATTTCAAGATTACACTCAGTAGTTTGCCATTGCTTTCTGACTTTCTGAGCGACCTGCTAACATACCCCGTAAGATGTCGGCGCGGAAAGAACCGCTACCAATTCTCGCGTACGTCACGTTACTCACGAGAGTGTACGGGATTACGGAGAAAGTCGTGTAACCCCTAGACCAGAGAGACCGGTACTTCAATGTATATATATATCCACATTGTTCCTCTCCTATTGCAGGTTTTATTTTCTTCTAACTCTTTGCATGATAATTCTTAGCAAAATCTTCGTGATGTGACTCATTATACTAATTGTTCGATGTTGATCACATTCCAAGGCTCCGGAATTCTTTGGGATTGCAATCGGGGATCACATATCAATAATAAAGAAAAAGCTATGCTTCAATAGAGATAAGAAAAAAATCATGACTGAATGCAGGCAGACAACACACGTTAACCACAGCATTATCGCAGGACTGAGTGATGCTTATATCTTATTTTTCCTCCGCCAGGTTGAATGGGCTACCACCTTAAATGCCATAAGGACCGCACAAAAAGACTTATATATTTTGATCCTAAAGACGGTTTTGGTGTCTGCAGTTATGGTCTGCATATAGTAATGGCGATTACGTCCTGAAATGCGAAATGTATTCGTTGAATTGATAGTCATAATTATTAAAACCATGCATTCAATGCAAACATACCTTGCAGCTTCTCTTGAATATCAAATAATCTAGATTTTCTCTAATACACAAATGTCAAAGAATCTATAGTATATCTCAAACATAGATGTCAAAACAATCTACATTATCTCTCAGACTTGAATGAAAACCATCTATATTATCTCTAAAGGATGCCAACCAATCTATATTATATCTTTCACACATATGTCAACAATCTATGTTAGCTCTCATAAAAGAATTTTAAACAATGTATATTATCTATAACACATAACAACCAAACAATGCATATTATCTTTGTCGCATACATGTAAATATATCCAAATTATTTCTATCACACGCATGTTAAACAATCGTATGTGTTATCTCTCACGTAGTTGTGTGTGTGTGGACTACGCTTGGGTTCAAAGCGGGCGAACAAACAGAAACCAACAAAGAATATTATCTATAACACATTCATGTCAAATAATCTATACTGTCCCTACACATTCATGTCAAGTAATCTATATTGTCCCTACACATTCATGTCAAATAATCTATACTGTCTCTACACATTCATGTCAAGTAATCTATACTGTCCCTACACATTCATGTCAAGTAATCTATACTGTCCCTACACATTCATGTCAAGTAATCTATACTGTCCCTACACATTCATGTCAAGTAATCTATACTGTCCCTACACATTCATGTCAAGTAATCTATACTGTCCCTACACATTCATGTCGAGTAATCTAAACTGTCCCTACACATTCATGTCAAGTAATCTATTCTGTCCCTACACATTCATGTCAAGTAATCTATTCTGTCCCTACACATTCATGTCAAGTAATATATACTGTCCCTACACATTCATGTCAAGTAATCTATACTGTCCCTACACATTCATGTCAAGTAATCTATACTGTCCCTACACATTCATGTCAAGTAATCTATACTGTCCCTACACATTCATGTCAAGTAATCTATACTGTCCCTACACATTCATGTCAAGTAATCTATACTGTCCCTACACATTCATGTCAAGTAATCTATACTGTCCCTACACATTCATGTCAAATAATCTATACTGTCCCTACACATTCATGTCAAATAATCTATACTGTCCCTACACATTCATGTCAAGTAATCTATACTGTCCCTACACATTCATGTCAAATAATCTATACTGTCCCTGCACATTCTTGTCAAATAATCTATACTGCCCCTACACATTCTTGTCAAATAATCTATACTGTCCCTACACATTCATGTCAAGTAATCTATACTGTCCCTACACATTCATGTCAAATAATCTATACTGTCCCTGCACATTCTTGTCAAATAATCTATACTGCCCCTACACATTCTTGTCAAATAATCTATACTGTCCCTACACATTCATGTCAAATAATCTATACTGCCCCTACACATTCATGTCAAAAAATCTATACTGTCCCTACACATTCATGTCAAATAATCTATACTGTCCCTACACATTCATGTCAAATAATCTATACTGTCCCTACACATTCATGTCAAATAATCTATACTGTCCCTACACATTCTTGTTAAATAATCTATATTGTCCCTACACATTCTTGTCAAATAATCTATACTGCCCCTACACATTCTTGTCAAATAATCTATACTGTCCCTGCACATTCATGTCAAATAATCTATACTGCCCCTACACATTCATGTCAAAAAATCTATACTGTCCCTACACATTCATGTCAAATAATCTATACTGTCCCTACACATTCATGTCAAATAATCTATACTGTCCCTACACATGCATGTCAAATAATCTATATTGTCCCTACACATTCATGTCAAATAATCTATACTGTCCCTACACATGCATGTCAAATAATCTATACTGTCCCTACACATCAATGTCAAATAATCTATACTGTCTCTACATACGAATGTCTAGCCACGTATTGTGTCTCCTACATACAAATGTCTAGCCACGTATTGTGTCTCCTACATACAAATGTCAATCTATACATTGTATCTATAGCACAGTTATGTAAAACAATCTATAGTATATCTAACATTCGAATGTGTATTAACTGTAAAGCATGTCAAGCAATCCACATTATCTGTATTGCTCTGTAGTGGCAAACAACCTACACTATCTGTAATACAGTAATGTAAAACATAGTCACGTGAAACAATCCATACTATTTATCCTTATATATATATATATATATATATATATATATATATATATATATATATATATATATATATATATATATATATATATATATATAATACTGTCGTGTTATCTCTAACTCGCCAATACCGTCTATTATCTCTAACTCACCAATACCGTCTATTATCTCTAACTCACCAATACCGTCTATTATCTCTAACTCACCAATACCGTCTATTATCTCTAACTCACCAATACCGTCTATTATCTCTAACTCACCAATACCGTCTATTATCTCTAACACACGAATACCGTCTATTATCTCTAACTCACCAATACCGTCTATTATCTCTAACACACCAATGTCAAACAATCTATAGTATCTATCCCAAGTAATCTCAAACAATCTATATTGTCACTAACACACGAATCTCAAACAGTCTATATTAACTCTAACACACCAGTGTCAAACCATCGCTATGTACTTGGTGAGATGCAGCGAAGTATGCTAGGCAATAAATCGTACAATCTATGCTTTGGGTCTTCGTTAGTCAAATTGACCACAGGCAAGCTTCGGGCAGAGTGGCCTGCTTCGCTTCACGGGAGGCAAGCATCGCCTGGATCTTTTCTCCGGGGCATGCTGGTGTGATGGGGAATGAACAATCGGACAGATTGGCTGGCTTGGCAAAAACTTGGTGGAGTATTGATGCATGATAGTGCAGACGTGGTTGCGGCCTTGTGGGAGCACGTGTACACCTCGGAGGAGCAAATGAATCACCATGGTCTGGCAAGAATGCGACAGCGAGGAGTGACGAGGGGATCTGGCCGACGCTCGACGCTCAGAGAAAAATCGAGACGTACATATAATCATATTGCTACTGATACTATTGGTGTTGGAACTCTTCGCTAGCTGCTGAGGATGGGGACGGAGCGCTTATTTGAATGCACCGAATGCTGTGATGTTGTTTCGTAAATCAATCAATCATTTCACCACGTGAAAACATTGTTTTGAATCTCTATTATCTCGAGCACACAAAATCCAAACAATCTAGTCTTAACATATGAACGCCAAACAACCTATATTGTGTCTTATAATTTCTTACAGTCGGTGCCATCCCATGTACAATCACAACTCAGTAACACCCACATACGTCTTGGAGTGTTCAACATGCATGCAGTGATAATAAATGTGTCTTTAACATTTACATCCATTTCCCTTAATGCTTACATTTCAATAACATACGCAACAAATAGCGTAGACAGAGATGGTGAAGATACCACAGCCAATATTTCATGTTCTAGATCTTGCACACATGACAGTGGTTTGTGTGAGGTGTAATAAGTAGACTATTAATATGTGTATGTTCTACACAATTAGGTTATTGTTTCTCTTTATGTTACCACACAACGCTGCTGTGATTACCTTTCCTAATTGATTAAAATGAATGTTTTAGAACAGCCGTAAACTTAAACTGTCTTTGTTTTACTTCATACCTTTGTTGATGTATTCCTTCTTTTAGTGATTCATTCATTTCTTCAATGAATCATCCATTCATTCATTGATCCATTCTTTCATTCTGGGTTGGACTAGTGGCATTCATCACTCATGGACTCATCAAAAGGGGGCAAATCTGGTAATAAATTGCCACAACAGAAGTTACACTCATTGTCTATCTCCGTCTCTCTGATCTATTATTTAAGTTCATGCATGTATGCGTCTGTCTGTCTGAATATATTTAGTTAAGTGTGATGAATGTATATATTTAAATGTGCGTTTATACAGACGGTATATACAGATACATGATCGTAACACATGAACGCAACACATGATCTTTATATTTTAGCCCAGGCTTTGTGCCATGGAGAGGCAATAACTACATCCCTGGTCTTAACCGGTCTCGGAATCAAAGCGAGAGGCAACTGTTACGGGTTATAAAGTCCCTGTCAATTGGCGTAGACATGGGGCGCCACGCGTTTCCACTGACGGTGGGAGACACCTACAGGTGTCACTGATCAGCTACCGCCCGCTTCAAACTGGGCAGCCCCGGGCCAATTAGGTACTGATCCGCCACAGCCTTCCTGCTTCAGTGGGTGCTTGGGGCTAGGACAAAATCTTAATCGCAGGCTGTAAAAACAATTTACCAGGTACTAACAAAAAGAAAAATAGAAATCTCAAGCTACGGCTTGCAACCTGGAACGTGAGAACCATGTGTCCAGGATTTTCCACTGACTTGACCAATATTGATGATGTGAGAAAAACTGCTGTGATTGATGCCGAACTCAATCGTCTTAACATTGATATTGTTAGCCTGCAGGAGACTTGCCACGCCGAGGAAGGATCACTCAGGGAAAACAATTACACCTTATTTTGTTTTTGGAAGGGTAGAGAGCAAGCAGAAAAAAAGGCCAAACGGTGTGGGCTTTGCAGTGAAGAATTCGCTACTTGGAACGATTAAAATTCCAACAAGAGGAAATGAAAGACTATTATCCCTGCGCTTGGCAACCTCTTGTGATTTTGCCGCCATTATTACTGCATATGCACCGACACTCGATTCCTCTGATGATGTGAAGTATTCGTTCTATGAGGTGTTAGATTTCCGTGATCAAGGCAGTTCCAAAATCTGATTATATTTATATGCTATTTATTTATTTTCATTTATTTTATACTATTCATTTATATTACACAATCAAACGGATTCTGGAACAGAAGAATGTCACTCTTAATTCTTTCAACATCTGAAAATCTCTCCCCCAAAAAAATGCTTCTTCAAGTCACGAAAATTTCTTTTCGGAAAATCAAGGTTAATATCTTCGGCGATTTTAGCGCAAAACTCTTTGAACCAGTGAATATGAGATAAGTTTTCTCCTTTCAGTTTGCTTCAAATAATGACAGCTATCTCCGAAATCATTTGATGGCTCTGTGGAGATCACAGACGAGGTTAATATTTCCCTGAAGTTTCAAATTCAGTTCATTCATATGGGATGTGATGTCTACAAAAAATGACAACTTTGATAGCTAGGTAGATTCTGAATGTACAGACTGACACCACGAATGAACACGAAAAGTTGTGACGTGCTCGAGACATCAGTAGACTCATCCAGCGCCAAAGAATACCATAAGTTCCTAGTTTTCTTGCATATCTGTAGCACTATGTTCTCTCCGAGTTCTTCTGATCTTCGCACAACTGAACTTGCCGAAAGACTGATAGTTCCAAACAAATCGGCTTTCTCAGGACACAAATCATTTGCTGCTTCCATCACACACTCTTTGATGAAGTTGCCATCCGTAAACGATTTTCCTCGTTATGCCATCTTATGCACTATTTTGTAACTTGTACGAGTGACAGATTAATTTTCAGTAAACTTTCTCGTGAAGAGATTTCTTTGTCTTTCTAAACACCGTTTCATGGACTCATATTTCTCAGTGCGTAACTCTCCAGAATACTTTGATTATGTTGATAGATGTTTTGTTTCGTATTGACGCCGAAGTTTTTACTCTTTCAAAGCGGAAACACTTCGCTGCACATTACGCAATTGGTTTTATGGTCCTTTGTGTCCACAAAGAAGTACTTTACTCCACCATTCTTCATTGAAAACGCAACACTCTGCGTCCACTTTTCCTTTCTTAGTAGCGATAATGAATGTGAACTACTCGTGATCTGAAAATGAAAGAGAGATTGAATTATAAACATAATTAAAATCCTATTGAAAGACACGAAGAGCAGAGAACTAAGGGTCACTGGTGAAGCTACGGCTCACCAAAGGTATATTAAAGTTTATAGATACCTTTGTTAATAGAATATATCTCATAATAAGGTTTGCAAAGTATCTAATATGAATAGAGTCAGCCTAAATAAACAGCCTAGAGCAGAGTTTTTCAACAGGGGTTTCGTGAGGCAGCCAGGAGTTCCGCCGAAACAGACCGAAATCGTCTAAATGCAACATGTCTGCCCGTCTGGTTTATTACATAAAGTACGACAGACCCATGGATTATCGTACAGAGTTCCTTGAGCAACGTAAACATTTGCGTAAGGATCTGCTCCAGCAGAAAGGTTGAAAAACACTGGCCTAGAGACCAACTCGATTAACACCTTGACCGGGGAATTCTTCTGAACTGGGGTTAATATTTTCGTAATAACACGAGTCTTTTATGGCATTTTTATGCACTGTTTGTTACTTTATTGACTCTTTTCACACTTGTAGTTCACTTAACTATCACTGTCAAAGAAATATGTGTCACATACCTATACAATGGAAGACAGGCAAAAGGAAGTAAATATTTCTGGAGCAGCGGACCTGTGTTGACAGGCGGGCGCATCTGTGGGATGGAAAGATGCGCGCGTGCGGTTGTGTGAGTGTCTGTGTGTGTTTGTTGCCATGGAAACCATGGATAATGTCAGAGAGTAGGCGCCACTACCACGAGCCGGGGAGGACTTTTGATGGCGCGAAATAAGCAAACATTACAATAACTAAGAAAATCTCCATCCATCCATCATGTGCCATGTCGATAAGCGTGGGCGGTCATGTTTTGCCATCTTACTCGATCACCAGAGTCGTGGATCACCTCCTTGTTCCTGTCTCGACCATGCCACGTGGCCAAGCCATCAAGGTACTTACCTCTCAGTCTTCCCATTGGTCTCTTCCCTTCGATCTTGCCAGTTGTCACCAAGTTCTCCAAGTAATTTCTTCTCATAACATGCCCAAAATATTTTAACTGTCTACGTCTAATGACTCTAATCAGTAGAATATCTAGATACAATAATTTATAATTGAAAAGAGTCTTGTGTACTTATAAATTATTTATCTATGTACATAAAAGAGAATGTTTGTTTGTGTGTTCTTTATGCGTTCCCGAACGGTCCATCCGATTGAGATGAAATTTTCTACAGATGTTCTCACTCCCGCGGATCCAACTGAAATAATTAGTTAGTTAAAAATCAAAAATGTTTCCTCAAGCACAAAAGAAAAAGGCATTATGAGCTTCAGAAACAGACCCAAGAAATGTATCGCCATCTTGCTTCAAGGGCACTCACTCATCAATTTTTAATGTTTACACAACAGAAAAAGGCTTTACAAGCTTCAGAAACAGACGAGCAACGGGAATGGGAACGGGAGCATCAGAAACAGACGAGAAACGGGAACGGGAGCAGGGGCCGAACGCGTAATCTGTGTGATTAGAGAAATATATTTGAATGTATAATGACTACTTAGTTAGTCTTTCCTCTTGAGCCTAAGGCGGCGCATAGGGCAGAAGTCCTGTCTCTCCATGCTTGGCGGTTCGCTGCTACCTGTTGTAGATCTTGGATATTTACTTGGCCATTGAATGAGCCTTCTCTAATGATGGTTCTACGCAGGGTCTCTCTTGGTCTTCCCCGTTTTCTTTTCCCTACTGGTGACCATATGAGGGCTTGGTAGGGGAGTCTTAACTTGTCCATTCTGAGTACATGGCCGATGTAGTTCCAACGGCGTCTTCTTATGAAATTGGATACTGTATCTTGCTTAGTCTCTTGTCTTATGACAATGACTACTTATTAATTTTAATTTTTTTTTAAAATTAATTTTTAATTATTAATGACTACTTATATGAATTAAATGAGATACTCTCAGCCAGGGGCTTGACGACGCCCAGCAGGGTCAGCTAGTATTTCATAATTGCAAACAATAATTAGTCACATTAAAAGTGTTAGGTGTATTAGCAAAATGGAAGAAACATGATTTAAGTATGTTAACGACAGCTACTAATGCTTCTGTTACACAGGCCATGTTCATGTTGAGTCTCATCTCATCTGATATCATCTTGTTCATCTTGTACCTTGCGGTGTCGAGGTGATGCATAAAAACCGAGGCTGTGTCTGTTTATGGGCTTCATATATCGATCTTCCCGTGGACTCTGCTATTCTCTCTGTCCATCATGTACGTGGTCGGCCTCTTCCTCTGCTTCAATTTCCTCTGTATATCATTGCCTGTTGTGGTATACTGCTAGTTGGTAATTTAGTTACATGGCCAAACCATTTCACTTGCTACCTTCTGATAAAATCTAGCACTGGTATAACCCCACTTTAGTCCTGATTTCTTCATTTCTGATTTTCTCTCGTCTTGACACATTGAGTATTCTTCTCAGGAATCTCATTTCTGTTGTGATTTTCCTTTTCTCTTTCTGTTGTCACCCAGGTTTGGCAATTTTAGCATAGAGTTGGTGGGACGATTGTGTTTTTTGAGTACTTTCTTAGCCCTATTATACTTCTGAGTTTTTCTATGAACAGTATGAAAATCCTCTCCTGGCTTGCTAGGACACACAAAAATCTGACCAAGGGGAGTCCGTCCCCATTGGCCCTTAACCTTGCGGTCATGGTTTTCCGGTCTACACCATGAGGACGTAGGGTGTTCATGTTGAGTACTTTTTCAAACATCAGAATGAGGTTGAGTTATAGACTACATTCTTTTTGTGCTCACATGCTTTGAACTCAAGCGTAGTCCATGACACTACTTCAATTAATGCTAGTTTAGCATTTTAGTCCAACTGTCCGGTGTAGGGGTTGAACCGTCAGCACACCAGATGTTTAAGAACACATGTCCTTATCCATTCGGCCATGCTGACCTACATATACTTATGCTGAAGTCCAGACCAGAAACCAAATGATCTCAAGGACTGTGCTGCAGAACTCTCCTGTTCTTCTGTAAGCTCAGAAAACAGCAGGGCGTGTACATCAGTTCACTTACTTCATATAAGGGGAGAGACATGTTAGGATATAACCCGGTCATGGTTCAACACAGCACAAAATGACTGGAAACAATGACTTTGTTGGTCATGTTTCCTCCACAGGTTTAAGGTATCTCATTGCCACAGCAAACAGACAAGCTGAAAAACATCTATGACAGTGGAAATGTGGTTTCTGAGGGAAAAAAAAAAAGAAGAACAGATAGAAAAACCAATGAGCAAGTCGTACAAGAAGCAAATGAAAACCATACACTGATTGGAGAAATTAGGTGGAGTAAAAATTTGTTGGGCACATTATGAGAAGAAATAAACTAGAGAACTTGGTGACAACTGGCAAGATTGAGGGGAAATGAACCAGGGGAAGGCAGAGAAGTACATATCTGGATGACTTGACACATGTCATGGTCTAAAGAAGAACACAGAGCAGATCTACAACTGTTGATAGTGGACAATCGCGAAATATGACCACCCACGCTTATCAGCATGGCACATGATGAAGATAATTTAATTGGTTTTGGAAAAAAGAATGACCAAGTCTGATGAAAGGAGAGTTTTGAAATGATGTGGAGATAGCCACACTGATTATGGATTGCTTATTTACATCCTTTTACCTTAGGAAATTGTGGAATTGGCAATGGAATGTTAGAACTATGTATGAATTGAAAAAGATGGCACAGATGGTAGAATAATATAAGGAGGCCATTGCAGGCGCTACATGAGATTGCAGCAGATAGGATGACTTGGCATGAGTTGGCTGAAGGCTTATGCACCAGCAGAGGATAAACAGCAGTAGAAAATGACTCTAACCCAATGCTCAGAGGACTTCGCGTGAAGAACAATTTGAATGCAATGTAATATTCCAAACTGATGGTACAAAGCGGAGAAAATTTGAAAGAAAACATTTACAGACTTTAGATGTGAGGTAATAAATTAAAATTAAATAGTTTACAAATACTGTTTGCAAATACACAACCACCATTATGATTACTGCCATTTGATCTGCCACATTGCTTTCTTCATTCTTCCATCTTTCTCCCCTCAGTAGTTTTCACAACTTGCATGAGTGTGTTATTCGCATACTCCGTTTCTGCTCAGTCAGGATTTATCATAGAAGCACCAACAAAGCTAAGACCAGAATATCAATCTTCAGATACACCAAGCCATCACCAAATGACAGAAAATTGTTCCATAAATGTCAAGACTGCAGTAGCAGCTGATGTCACCAGTAGTTTCCAGGATGTACAACGGGTGGTTAATGTTTTTATTTTATAAATTGATAATTATACATTCTCAAAATGTGTTAAATAGTTTTTAAAAACAATTAGCAATACTTAACTAATGTTAAAATGTTAAGTGTGTACCTTTATAACACAGGTTGAGAACCTACTTGTGTATGGTTATATGATGGTGAAATCGTGCCACATGTCATATTTAATTAGTAAAATTGAATATCACCAAGGAATTATTTCACATAACTATGAAGCATTATAGCAGGAGTAAGTTGGGGGGGGGGGGGGGGGGGGGAAATAGGAATTAAAAATGCAGAAAGCTCAAAACCTGAGAATTTTCGTCATAAAGATTTTCAGATACATCAGTCTAGCACCACATAGTTTGCTAAGACATGACTACAAAAATAGTTTGAAACAGTATTTTTACACTAAATTAGTGTCAATTTCTGTATGCACGTACATAATTTGCCATGTTGGAGGAAATATTCAGTGAATATGGAAATAGCTCAAATCTGAGAGTTTTATAACACATGCGGTAAGGAAGTTTAAAATAAATTCTAAGATGGCTGATCACTAGATAATTAGGCTCAAACAATTTGTGACATATCGCTGGCCATGAATTTTCCCCACACATCCGAAGTTGCTGGATGACTAGAAGATTAGTCTAAGACAATGTGCTTACACTAGTATAACCATAAAAGTAATAATCTGCCCCACTGGACCAATGTTTCTTTGGAAAAATTGAGATAGCTCAAAAATTAGAAATGTCAACAGGTCGCCGGTTGACAAAATTGAGATAGCTCAAAATTCAGAAATTTCAACAGGGTGCCGGTCATGGATGGATTTTGCCCAAAATATAAAAGTTTCTGGACTACTAAGAAATTAGTCTATAACAATGTCCTGACACTAGAAATGACCATAAATATAATAATTTATTCTCCTGGGGCAATTTTTTTTGACAAAATTGAGATAGCTCAAAATTGAGAAATTCCAATGTGGGTGCCGGTCATGGATGGATTTTTCCCAAAATATAAAAGTTTCTGGATCACTAGAAAATTATCTAAACAATGTGCTGACACTAGACATGACCATAAAAGTAATAATTTATACTCCTGGGGCAATTTTGTTGACAAAATTGAGGTAGCTCAAAATTGAGACATTTTAACAGGGCGCTGTTCATGGATGGATTTTGCCCAAATATAAAAGTGTCTGGATCACTAGGAAATTATTCTAAAACAATTACTATGAGTAATGTAAATACGTCCTCGCCAAACAGACGATACTAGTTGCCACCATTGCATAGCAAGTGGACTGCAATCAATGTACAGCACACGGGGGATCTGTTTTGTTTCCTTATCGGAGCAGGCTAGGTCTCCGATCTCTTTACTTGAGAGATCAGGTGGGGGTGTGATATCATTAGATATCAATGGCTGTTGGAACAACTCCCAGCGCTATCCAGGGATCGAACCCGGTACCTTTTGGGTCTGAGGATGATACCGTAACCTTTCAGCCACGGCTACCCTTTGTTCCATGTCCTATATGCCACTCTGTTTTAGTTACTGGCAATGTCTCTTATTCTCTGTCTCTATGTGTCTATTTGTTTCTGTCTATTTCTCTTTGTGTCAGTATATGTCGTTGAGCCTCTGTATACGACTTCATGTAACTACGTGTATCTCTGTGTCATTATACTTCTATACGTCTGTGTGTGTGTGTGTGTGTGTCTGTGTGTGTGCGTGTGTGCGTGTGACATGTCCATGCATCTCTGTGAAGCTCCATGTAACTGTCTGTCGTTGTAGCTAGTTACGAAATAGACCTCGGTAATGATGGGTATATCCAGTACTAAAATGGATTACAGGCACCACAAAATGAAGAATAATGGGCATAAATGTAAACGAACGATCTTTATTTTCAAAGGGTTAAGAATTGGGCACACAGGCACGTCTTACATTCTGCCCTTCTTCTCTATTTCCTCTTATACATTATTTCATGTATTATATCATCGCATAAAGGCGATGCTTTGAAGTATACACAATTTCACATTCAATCCCATTCAACAATATTCACACATTCATATGTTAGCGGTAAGATAAGATAAAAGCACCCACTTGATTAGTTGGTCTCCCTGGCCGAGGCGTTAGCAGCTTTCTCTGTAACCCCGAATACTCTTGTGGTTGACGTGAGCGCACGATTATTGAAAGCGGTTCGAGTCACGCCAATGGCTTATGAGAAAATGGAGCCGGTCGCTCAGAAAGCAATGGCAAACTACTGAGCGTAATCTTGCCAAGAAATCAACAAATAGCTGCAAGATGCTGATGTTGACAGCGATGTCCTGTAAAGGATATTCAGAACACACACACACACACACTATTGACGACACCTCTGAACACTCCAATTTCATTGTGTAAGGATTCTGTTAGTTTAGATTAGTCGATGGCTCAATGGGTGTTACTGTCACTTATTTTCCCGGGAGGAAAGGGGAATCAACAAGCACATCTTCAAGTTTATTATCTTTTGGGATTATTGACTGACTTTTGTCTACACTCCTCCCTTCTGTCTTCCCTTCCATATATCTATTCCTTTCTCTCTCTCTCTCTATTATACCCTCAACACATACTCCGACAACAGTTCCTTTCAACGATTAATAAAATATTTATTAATAAAACTATGTCTGGTGTATGTATGGACTGTGTAAGTGTAGTTGATAGTGTATTCTATTGTTGGTGCAAGAATGAACTCGTAATGTCTAGCAGCGGTGTCACATCTCGCCCAATCATTCTGCAAAACCACCGGACAGCACATCAAACAGGACAGGTCTCACCCTGGATGATCCGTATGCTTGAGTCTGAAGGTAAATCCGTTATTGAACGAAACAACACTGTTCACCACTGGATCACCGTAAATTAGTAATATTCCAGTAAGTTTATGACTTCGCCCGAGTCTGTTTCATGAAAGTACTTATCCAACACCGGAAAAACCACATCACCACAGTTCTGCATATTGTCTCTAATTACTAGCCATGTTTTTACTTGTCTATTGTTTCTTCACTATGCATACAAGACGTATGTAGTTTTATTTTGCTTTGCTTTCTGCAAACTTATCTTTCTTTTTCCATTATTACTTTGGTTATCTGGATCTTCTTTTTCAAAGTTCCTTTAAAAGTATAGTTTATGTCGTATTTGACCCTGTCTAATTTATTCCTTGGTTTATTGGGGTATTTTCTCTCCCCACAAATGAAATGCCTTGAGTTTATCAACAAAGCTTTTCCTGCACACAAGAAGGATGTGTCTATCTTCTCTGATATATCCGGATGGGAATTTGAACCTGTGAGAAGTATAACATATCAAGTGATAAGCGTCTGCCACTTAATACTACTTATGCAAGTGTCCTTCTCCAGCCGCAATGACAAGGCTTCCGAAGTAAACACCAACATAAGACATATGAATTCGCCAAAGTCTAAACTATTCACTAATAGAAAGCAATGGTAAACGCTATGCACACACATCTATTTTCCTATGCTAAAACTGTTACTCTAAGGTTGTAATTCCTTATCTATTCACTTATCCTCCTGGAATCGAAATACACTAGCGAATAGTAGTAGGCCTCTTTCAGTCCTGAAGGACTATAGAGTTGTGCCGCTTGGGAGGTGCCTGGCAGCACCGCTGGTGACTGTATAGTCCAATTCGAGAATGACAATCCCTGTCACAGTTTCCGCATCTGTAAGACGAGGCAAGTCCCGCAGTAAGTGACTGCTCTTTGAGCCTGTGCCGTCTCTCCTCAGTTTTTTTGATCTGATTGCGCTCAAAGAGCACCAGTCCGTTTTGTACATCTCTTCTCCAGGAGCATCTGTCTGTTGCAACTCTCTCCCATGTGTCTGGATCTATTCCAATGGTTTTCATATCTTGTTTACACACTAGCGAATAAAACACTAATATCCCATATTCTTTCAACCATTAGGGACGTGTATTTCTTTCCCCACTCAGGATGCATATCTCATTCAGCCCAGTTTGGAACACACACTAATCAAGAGAACCCAATGTCTACTATTTATATTGAGTGTCCAATTCTCCGTTGATTGTTTGATCTACAATCAAATTTGTCGTATCCTGCCCATCAAAAGGCGGTAAAATCACGTAGTGACTATTTGCTCGTTTCCTCCGTTGTTACGCTGTTCCTCCGTTCATCGCTCGTCGCACTTCAAAGAGATCTATTCTTTGATCACCGTCTCTCAGTGTTTGTCCGGTGTCGAAGTTTCCCCCGGCGTTCTGTCCGTTCGTTTTCCCGTTGACGGAGCTTGTCAATGACTCCTTACACGGTATCCTATTTTTATATTCGGTCACTCACCTTCCATTTATCCTTCTCTCAGATTGAACGGCTCGATTGTTAACCCTTCTCCTTCATTGTAGTTTGATATGTAAGTTATCAAGAAATCACTAAACTGCAGTTTTTCCGTGACAGTTACCCATAAGTGCTCCGTTCTCCTCATAACTCAAACCTGAGTCTGGAGAAACTCAGCTCAGTGCACGAACTCCGTAGCAAGGATTCTTAAATACTTTGTTTAGATTTTTAACTCGAAA
>JACEFZ010003247.1:217500-267500 GCA_014155875.1 Cepaea nemoralis
ATCTCGTAGATAGACTGACGATTTTTACGTTTGATACAACATCTACCATGTGAGGACACATACTAAATATCTAATGCAATGCTATAATTTGCATTTATTTTAGCAACTATTCATCTTAAGGGTTATATGTTTATTTATAAATCATGCGGTGCTATCTTCAAACTAACTATTTTCATTACACAGCCTTTATGTGTGCACTCTGATGAATTAATTGTATTGTCTCCCTTGTTGATTACCACAGCGATTCTATTTATGTCCCTTGATGCAATCATTTCGTATTCTTCGTGTATGTACGTTTCTCAGTAAAATGTTGGGTCACGGGGTCACGGGGAGCATGTCATTTTCTGTGGGATATCAATACTAAAGGCAGATTATGGGGAAACATGTCTTCCCACAAACACATTGGAGGAGTTAGTTATCGACAGATCATCCTCACTGCACATCGAACCATTCAGTCCATAAGTGCTCGGATCCCCTCCTCAGCAAGTCCCGTAGCGTGTAGCGGCTAACGACAAAATTTCTGTGTTGGTTTATCAATCGTCTTTGGCTTCCTGCGTAGTGTTCTTGTTTGGCCACCCCTCTTTTCATTTGCTGTTCTCGCAGTCTGACCATGGTTGTAGATTCACAGTCATCACTTAGTTCTCGCAAAAGTCGTTATTCTCATAGAGCATTCAGAATATCAGCCTGGTCCATGGCGCGTCCGCCCTCCACAGTAGCTTTACCTGCGAGCTTGTCAGCCCGCTCATTTCCTTGTACTTCCGCATGGCCTGGCACGAAGCTGAAACTAATCTTTGTCAGCCGAGACCGCTCCAGAGACAGCAACCACTCGCTTCGGATCCACCCCGTCTCTATTCTCTTGATCATGCTCATTGAGTCACTAAGGAAATATGCCCTATTGAATGTATGTGTCTCGAGCCATGGTCTTACCTTACTTACTGCCATGATTTCCATAGTCAGGCTACTTATGGTCTCAACAAAAGAACCCGATTCATCCTTCACAGTTTTTCCTCCGGCCAGCACCGTAAAGGACCATGAACTTCTCACATGTCGGACGACCGACTCATCTGTGTAAATGACAGCATCACCATCTAACGAATTCTTGAAGGTCAACGCTTGTGCTTCAGCATCCACAGCAGCCGGATGTTCTTGCCTGTATTTTCTGTCTAGTTGGATGCAAACTGAAAATGACGTACATAAATCTGTTGGCACTTGTACCCACTCCTCGCCAGGTTCTAAGTCATCCAGTGAACACACCTGTTGAAGAATGTCTTCGGCTTGACCCATCCACGACCTTCCTCTTTTCAACCTGCTGCCCTTCTCCTTCCTAACTTCACTATGCAGTTGATGTTGTGTGTTTGCGTTACCTCTGAGGTAGGCACGTGCTCTGCAAATTTGTAGTATGTCTTCAATGGTTGGAAAATCAATAAGGCAGCGCATCGCCCTGCATGCTGTATCTCTTGTACATCCAAGAATAATGCGTATAGCTTTGTTTTGTATCCTTTCCATAATTTATATCTGTTTACGGCTGAGAATGGATGGAGTTGAAACCATCAAGATTGTCTGCATCAACAGTGACTGTGTTACCAGAATTGCAAACCGAGCATAATATGAGACCAGTACTGTTGACCTGGCACTGGTTCCCTCTCAACAAATAACATTATGCCAGACTGCTGAATACAATATATGATACTGGAGACATGCCTCCTGACTTATGTCAGACTGTATTCATTGCAATCCCTACGGCATCAGGTTCGGTGGAATATATGCGAGCATAATCTACAACCAGTCCGGAAAGAGTGCACACAGACGTGAACATTGCCGGTGTTGGAGATGCCCAACCGTAATGCATCTCTCAACCACCAAACCTAAAGAAACAAACACGAGGCAAGTGAAATATTGCATCCACGTTAAACGACATAACTCTCTTATGGGCTGCACTGTAGAGCCCGCGTGTAGTTACCTGCACTTGATCTGGCCAGGACCATAACCAGAGGTACGCCTAGTTACTTCAGATTTCGCCTATATGTCTCAAACAAGACCAGCTGCCGAAGCTTTCGGATTAGCAAAACATTGCTTTAAGTCTCCGTATCTCAAAGCTTTGATCCTAGACCATTTTCCGTCCAGGGATTAGGACATGATCCGCACTGCTATGAAATGTAGACTTTATGCACTAGGATAAGGCATATACATTCCTATCGGTGTGCCTTTGCCTGAAGGTGCACGCACAATGCGGGTTTCAATGCGGTAAATCACAAACGTTATGTTTCTAGTCATATAGTATGCAACCTGATATTCTGAGATCCGGCATTGCACATCGGTTTTCAGCTGAGCTGTTGTGTAATTGGCTTCAACTCATTACGTCTCGTCTTGCAGTCATTATGACTCCATGTGGATACCTGGCATACTGTACACGTCGGGATCAAGACCTAAGCCGAATACCAGCCAGTCTGAATATGTAGCTCTGGACCATAGTCTGCTTACATCCCAGCATGTCTCTGTGTGGCTGTGAAGTTATAGCATCTGTCTTTCATACCCCACTAGTTTGTGGACCTGGAGAGGGGATGAACGGCTCTGTCAAACAGTTCCCCTGCTGAGTATACTTTGGAACTAGGTCGATAGAATGATCGCTATACCGATCCGACTACTATAGATCAAATTCCGAAAATAAAAAGAATTCCTGAATTCTCGAGATAGAAAGAAATCAGCCATACTAACATGAAACCTACCAAGCTAACGACCGATTCAGTTAACTAGCCTATCTAGCTCACAATTCACAGAACAAACCAAACTAGCCAACAATTCATGGAACCGGCCAAAATTAACAAATGAACCAAGGAATCAGCCAAAAAAACGAACATCCCAATGAGCAAGCCTATCAAACTAACATTCAACTAACCAACCAAACGTGGGAACAATTCAAGGAACCCGCCAAACTAACGAATGAATCAAGGAATGAGCTAAATTAATGAACAATCCAAGTAATCAATCAACCTAACGAACGTCCCATGAAACAAGCCTATCTAGCAAACTATTCAACGAACCAATCAAACTTAGAAGAATTCAAAGAACAAACTGACCTAACGACCAATAAAAGGATCTATGAAAACATGGAGGGTTCTAGAGGAAAAAAAAATACCGAACGATGCATGGAACCAACCAAGCTAACAAGTAATTTATGGAACCAACCAAATAAAGGAACAATTCATGGAACCAACAAAACTAACGAAAGATCAATGGAACCAACCAAACTAAAGAACAAGTCATGGAATCAACATCATAGAACCAATCAAACTAACGAACAAGTCATGGAAACCACAAACCAACGATCAATTAATTGAACCAACCAGACTATCGAACAATTCATATAACTAACCAAGCTAACGAACCATTCATGGAACCAACCAAACTAACAAACTATTCATGGAACCAACCAAACTTACGAAGAATTCATTTAAATAACCAAGCTAACGAATCATTCGTGGAACCAACCAAACTAACAAACAATTCATGGAACCAACTAAAGTAACAAACTATTCATGGAACCAACCAATCTAACGAATAATTCATAGAGACAACCAAACTAACGAACAATTCATATAACTAACCAAGCTAACGAATCATTCGTGGAACCAACCAAACTAACAAACAATTCATGGAACCAACCAAACTAACAAACTATTCATGGAACCAACCAATCTAACGAACAATTCATAGAGACAACCAAACTAACGAACAATTCATATAACTAACCAAGCTAACGAATCATTCGTGGAACCAACCAAACTAACAAACAATTCATGGAACCAACCAAACTAACAAACTATTCATGGACCCAACCAATCTAATGAATAATTCATAGAGACAACCAAACTAACGAACAATTCATATAACTAACCAAGCTAACGAATCATTCGTGGAACCAACCAAACTAACAAACAATTTATGGAACCAACCAAACTAACGAACAATTCCAAGAACCGGCTAACTAACACCCTATCCAAAGAGACAACCAAACAAGCACGTTTTATTTTCCGCATGTATTGTTTTAGGTGTTGCTTGTCTTGTTGCGTTGTTAATAGAACCATGACCTGGATCCTCCAATTCTAGGCTATAGCACGTTGTAAATCGTGAAGACTGTTGTTAGATTATGTGTGGAGAGTTCCAAAGGCTTTTCTTGGCGTAGCCATCATTCTGGCTGTCTAGTTTTAGCCCAGAAAAGGGCAGTGCGTTTAATTAATTGTGAAAAGCTTACCGACAATTCTAACCTACATAAACGTCTTCGGTTACTGCCACTCCACAAGCGCCTACTTTTTAATAAGGCCAAACTAATTCACGAAATCATATTTCAAAATGCTCCAAGCCACCTTTGGCCATTGTTTAAATATAACGCTAAACATAGCGAACGACTAAATATACTTCATGTCCCTAAACCTAGGATCAATCAATCAATCATGTGCCATGCCAGAAAGCGTGGGCGGTTATGACTCGCCATTTCACTCGATCACCAGTGTCGACCTAGGATAGACTTATATAAAACAAGCTTGCATACTCTGCCGCTCAGTTGTGGAACAATCTTCCACAAGAAATCAAAGACACCACCAATTATTACACATACATTCGCAACCTGTTTGAACACTACCTCAATACAGACTACATTCCCCCATAAACAAAAACACAAAAAGACAATAATAATGGTAAATTATCTCAAACGACAACTAGCCAAAAAACGTTCCCTTATGTATGACAAGTTACAGCCTCCTTATGTATTTATAATGCCCATGTTAAACACTGCCTCCGTGAGTCATTTGTTATTGATTATTTTTCATGAGTTTTAATGCTATTGTTCTTTTGTTGTAAAAATTTGCTTCATAAGTGATGTTGAATGAAAGAATGTATGAGAATAAATAAAGGAGAAGGGCAGAATGTCAGACGGGCCTACGTGCCCAATTCTTAACCCTTTCAACATGAAGACTTTCATTTGTTCGTTCGTTCGTTCGTTCCTGACAGGTCCATAGGTGCTCAGATCCTCCCCCCCCCCCCCCCCCCCATCATATGCATCAGCGTCCGGTGGCTAATAGTGCCAGTTCCGTGTTGGTTGACGAGGCACCTTGTTTTCCCGATGTACTTCTCGTGTCTGGCCGTGCCAATTCTTACTCGCAAGTCTTTCATCCTGGACAGCGATGTGGATTCACTGACGTCAAAGTCCTCTGTTCTCGACATATCTTTAAGGACTTTACTAACATCAGCACGATCCATGGGCTGGCAGTCTACAGGGGGTGCAGAGGCAGCCAGTTTATCAGCTCATTTCCGTTCGACTCCCGCATGTCCCGGGACGAAGTTGAAAGTGACTTTACGGACACTCACAATGGTTGCATGCTTCCTTCCATTCAGCAGGGGCTACTTAATGGTCTTGAGCCTGTCGTTTATAGCCTTTGGAAATCAAGCTAATTTGCCGACCAGGGCCGACTTAATGGCAAATCCCACACAGGATTGGCGTCTTTCCTCGCTTTTCCTTCCACTCCAGAAAAATGTATAGCCGGCACCTATTTCACAGATTTGGCCTCCTTCTGCAAGTCGTGTCTCGCTCAAGGCTGCAATGTCGATGTTGTACCTGCCCAGCTCTTTCCCAATCAGTGCTGTTCGTCTCTCTGGACCCGACGAGCCGTCTCTGTCAAGTAGGGTGCGTACATTCCAAGTTCCAATTGTTAAGGGAATATGGTTTCCTCTTTTAACGTTACTTGTTTTATCTTTGTTTGTATGTCGACCGCAGTTAGGGTACCCACCAACCGCGGCTAGCTGGTTAGGTAGTGATGGAGCAGACAATGTTTAGGGCATCATTTCTAGCGCCTTCCTCATGCTATGGAGGTGAGCAGTGTGTCCCTATAGAGGGCTGCTCAGTCGCTCAGGGGGCTGCCGAAACCCACTGCTGCTCCAGTCAGTAGAAGACGACCATATGGTCTGAGCCACCTGTGTGCAGGTCTGCGACAACGGCTGACAGCGTACCCACGCCTGCCGCGTCGCCGCTCGCCCATCGCCACAGGGCTTGAAGGTGATATATGACGTTGGATGATGAAAGACTTGCGCGATGACTTGGATTAAAGTGAGGAAGAGTTGCGCAATTCGTTGACCTCACTCTCTCGCCTGAGTCCATTTGAGTCCAGTGGCAAGACAAGTCGAGACGACTGGAGACGAATACAGGTGCAGTGGATGACCAGGGCGCTCTACGTGCCTTGCCGTGCTCATTACGTTCCACAACGCTTTGCGGGTAAACGCCGTCTTGCCCGTTGAATCAGGAATGATTTCTTCCGCGCAGTCTGCCGAATCCTGTCTTCACATGCTGGGTAGGTATACCCTTGTTTACCGCTTGGTTTGACAACAAATCGGCTACCAACGCCTGGTTTAGCCAGCCTATCATAGCTTTTGCCCGGAGGGGGGGTGGGGGGTGGCGGCTGTCGCATGCTGATAGTTACTAGGAGCCACAGGCGCGAGCTGGGTGTCAGGCTTGGACCAGTGGGGGATGGGTCTTGAAAAGGACATGAGAGTCATCCTTACCAAAGGTGCTACCAATGCCTGACACCCCGTACCCCCAATGCGGATGATACAGTCTTGATTGCAGACAATGCGCACGATTTGCAACATTTAGTAGATGCGGTTGCTGTACACAGTGAACAACTAGGATTAGAATTAAATTGTAAGAAGAAACATATTGTGGTCGTCACTGTGACGAAGGAAATACCACAATGTATTATACAAGTAAACGGGCGCATTCTTCAACAAGTGAATCGGTACATTTATCTCGGAACAGTCATAACATCTGATGGGAGGTGCCTAAGAGAGGAGAGATTAGAACAAGAATTGTCATTGCGAAATAAGCCTTTTGCAAGATGAAAAACATTATTACCAGTAAAATAATATCATTTGAAACGGAAAAACGAGTGTTGAAGTGCTACATAGAACATATACTTTTGTATGGATTTGAAGCGTGGAAAATGAGCAGACAAGCTGAAAAACATCTGATTTATGTGGAAATGTGGTTTCTGAGGAAAATGCAAAAAGTCATGAATAGACAGAAAAAACGAATGACCATGTCCTTCAAGAAACAAATTAAGATCGTAAACTGATTAGAGACATAATACGTGCACAGCCACAATGTCTTAGGCATGCTATGTGAAGAAATGTACCGGAGAACCTGGTGACAGCTGGCCAGATAGAAATGGAGAAACCAAGGGGAAGACTGAGAAGAATACCTGAATGGCTTGTCCACTTGGCATGGTCGAGCTAGAAACATGGAGCTGATACACGACTCTAGTGATCGAGTGAGATGGCACAACATGACAACCCACGCTTATCGACATGGCATTGATGGATGGATGGATGGATGGTCTCTTTTCTCTCTCTCTCTCTCTCTCTCTCTCTCTCTCTCTCTCTCTCTCTCTCTCTCTCTCTCTCTCTCTCTCTCTCTCTCTCTCTCTCTCTCTCTCTCTCTCTCTCTCTCTCTCTCTCTCTCTCTCGTTAACACCTGTTGTCAGACACACTATACTATCTCTAACACACGAATGTCAAATACTCTATACTATCTATTGCACTTAATGGCAAACAACCTTTATTATGTTTAACAACTAATGTCGAACACTCAATAGTATATCTAAAGATTAATGTCACACAATCTATAATATCTATTATATCTAAAAGCAAACGCGCTATACTATCTCAAACATACTGTCACACACTGTATTATGGATGTCTAACATTCAATATTATCTCACCCTGATAAATGTCAATCACTCTATATTATCTCTAACACACAAATGTCAACCACTCAAAATTATCTCTAACACACGAATGTCAAACACTCAATATTATCTCTAACACACACACATGTCAAACACTCTATATTATCTCTAACACACGAATGTCAAACACTCAATATTATCTCTAACACACACATGTCAAACACTCTATATTTTCTCAAACACACACATATCAAACAGTGTATATTATCTCTAACACATGACTGTCAAACATTCGATATTATCTCTGCCACATGAATGTCAAACATATTATAGTATATCTAATACACAACTGACAAACACACTATATTATCTCTAGTACATGAATTTCAAATATGATATACTATCTATGAATCACGCATGTCAATTGCTCAGTATCTCTGCCACACGAATGTCAAACACTATGTATTATCTATAACACTGGCATGTCAAACACTGTGACAGGATGGCCTCGGTTGTTGGAAGTTAGAGGTATCTCTAGCACTCATGAGAATACTAACCCCGGGGTCTGGATAAGTAGATACACTATGAATTCTGCTCCTGACTCCCTTTAAATGGTATGAGTCTACAAGCCCCTCCCAGATTCTATACTTCTACTGTCTACCCTCTACCTAGGGACAATGAACTCTGATGCATCGTCCGAGACCACACTCAATAACTGTAGAAAAGAACCTGTCAACAGTAACAAAAGTTTATTTTACACTAAAGACACAGGAAGGCATTGAACACCCTGATAGAATTTACAATACAGAGAATAGATCAGAGACAGAGTCAGAGATGAGTCCATTTTCCTTATGAGGCTGAGAGGCAGATTTGCTGTATATCTGTTCCGTCCAGTCGGTCCGATAACTCACCGGGCTCTCTCCCAGCAAGGTTGACCGAAACCTTGGAGACCACTCGTCCCAATATCTCTAACACCCGAAAGATACACATTGTATACTATTTCTAACACAAGTGTGTCAAATACCCAATACTATCTCTAACACATACTGTCAAACACTTAATACTATCTCTAACACACTGCCATGAGTCAGATTACTTAAGACCTGGTTAACAGCAACATAGATTGTTGAAACATTAATAGTGATAAATAAGCACGGAGAGTGATAAGGAAAAAGACACCGGTAACGGGCTAAAGATAGTGGCCAATAGAATTGCGAGGAGGAGGCCACGTGATTAGGAGGGTCGAGCAGGGCGCACGGACAAAGGGAGTCAGTTGGAGTTGGGAAGCCATGACAGACAGATCACGAAAGCAGAGAAGTGTGTCGGCTGAGAACTGAATATCCCTTGTGGCGATGAAACGCCGAGAATCGTCGACGGCAAGTAACTGAGTGTACGCTAGCTATTTCAAGCGGGTACCGATTGATGAGAACAGCGTTGCCGCGACCAGGCGGGAGGACATGTTACAGCACGGAGTCGAGTCGTGTGCCGTGGGCAGAGGTTGCCGGCCTGTGAATGTAGGCGCCATGCGACCATGTTTAACAGGACTGTAAGTAGGATAGAAGAGTGTATGTGTAGACCATTGTAGTTGATTAGATAGCCTGGATAGCAGGACGTACTACAATCAGTGTGTAAACAAATGTCGTGGGTGTACGTGTACCTTTGAATATCCCAGTGATTGTGTCGCATGGAAACAATACATGATGCCATTCTATCACTCGATGGTGACGAGTTGTGTTCACGGTGTATCAGTGTGTAATTCATAAAGAGTGTCAACGTAGCCGCATCTCAATACCCCTAGTTACGTCAGAAAGGGCTCGTTGGCAACATGGGGGAATTCGTCCTTCAAAAGAACTCGGCAAAATTGAGGCAATGGTTATCATGGTAGTGAACAAGTATGTATATATTGTCAGCTACAGATCATAAACAGTGAAGGCTATGTACACCAACAAGATAATAGTACAAGCGCATGGATTATAGATAACAGAAAACCATGGCTAGGTGTTGAACATAGGACGCTTGAGCTTATGTACAAGAAAGTAACCCGCAGTGAGCGAGGTTCAACAGCTCAGGAAAGTAATCGGTTGTATTAAACATTGAAGAGCATAAGTAAGAATATGGGGCAACTTGATTCAGGTGATGGTTTCAAAGTGAGGTATCATCAGTGAAGTTAGCATTCATGTTGCAAAGTACAATGGAGCAGTCAGCGCCAATTCTGCGAAAGCTTAAAAGATGAGTAGCAGCAATACAAACAACAGAACATACGTCGATACTCAACGTTATAATGTCTGATTAACTTGGCGTTGTGCATGAGCGACAACACGTTAATATTAGGAAATCCCGGGAAAATAGAAATACAGAAACATTATGGCATCTTGCCACAAGAATTACAGTGTGAAGCCGTATTCAGGGGGCTGCATGCATTAGAATGCTGGCGTAGACTAATTATGTCAAAACTAGTATCTGTTCCAGAAATGTGTTCCATGACAGTCAGTAGTACACTATGAGGTATCTACACCATTGATGTGGAGCTGCACCTGACGACCAAGTTTATCCTTGTCGACCTGGGAGTGAAACGGGGACGGCCACGCTGATTTGGATCAAGCCCGGAAGCAAGCGGAAGTGAACTGAGTATCGGGATCAAGCCACTGGAAACATCATCGCTGGATATATACAGGGCAAGTTAATTCTAATTAATTTTCTATGTGTACTGCTCAATTACAGAGAGCTACCCGGCATCTTTGTATGATATGGTGTGATCAGCCTGACGAAGTAGATTGTTCTCCCACAGGGATGATGTTAGTTAGAGAACCTCTTTTGGTTCCAGGTTGCAGGTTAACATAACAAAATCAGCAGCAACACTGACTGCGTGTACAGATAGTAATAGATATATCACTCAGTAGATACATCATATAACCATGCCAACATGGTCGGATTTCATAGATTTAGGTGTGAGATGTGGGCTGACAGTGACAGAGCTTAAGACAGAACTTCAGAAACGGAATGATAACCAAGGTAAAGACCAACAGAACAGACCCAAGAGTAGAGATCATCGAACAGATTTCATAACTTTAGGTGGGAGATGTGGGTTGACAGTGAAAGAGCTTAGTACAGATCTTCAGAAACGTAATGATAACCAAGGTAAAGACCAACAGAATAGACCCAAGAGTAGAGATCACCAAACGACTCAATATAGACCGGCCCTACAGAGATCAGCTACGGTAGCTCGATCAAAGCGAGTAAGTGAATGTACATATTGTGGGCGCCAACATGGGGCTGTTGATATAGGAAATAGAAACCCTAAGTACGACTCGTACATCAGAAACTGTCCTTCTAATAGAGTCGAGAGGTACGCAGACTACGTAAACAGTCGAAAATGTTGGGTCTGTAACAGTCTGGGCCACGTAGCCAGAGAGTGTAGACTGAGACGGCTGACTAAAGAAGAACATGACCAAAAGACAAATGTAGGGGACATACAACGAATACAGGACATACAACGAATACGAGGACATACAGACGTGAATAAGAGACAAGAGTTCAGTAACCCCACGTGTAGGCACACAGTGCCTGCAAGAGAGGCGAATGCGACCAACATTCACAATGGGTCCTTGAAAGTCCACAAAGCACTCGTGAACGGAAAGATGACAACCTGCGTTAGAGATACTGGGGCGTCTATAGTAGGTGTGGATCGGTGTCTGGTACTGAACAGTGAATACACGGGAGATAGTGTGACATGCCGTACCTTCGGTGGCACAAAGGAAAAGTATGCTATAGCATGGGTTCATATATCCTGCCCATACTATGAAGGGAGAATACGAGTGGCGGTATTACCAAACCCATGTGCAGGCCTTATGATAGGTAACATACCGGGGGCAAAAGATTGTACGGAAGAGGAAGCCCGGACATGGGATTATAGTAAGGCATATGGCAATGCGATTACCAGACAGCAGGCTAAGAAAGACAAAGAAGAAGATAACATGGCCATACCTCGGGCTAAACAAACAGACAATGGACTGGTCCCAGACATCCAAACCGACGACTTTGCAAAACAACAAAGAGATGACAAGACACTGCGAACGTGTTTTCAGCGGGCAAACCGCCCACCTAAACAATCTAAAGAGAGTAAGTGGTCATTCGTAATTGATAAGAACATCCTCACGAGAGAGTATAGCAAAGGGGCAACGCTTCTCACACAAACCGTGCTGCCGTTACATCATCGCAGCAACGCACTAAAATTAGCGCATGACTCTCCATTTGCAGGCCATATGGGGATGGCCAGGACGAGACAGAGATTATTATCTCAGTTCTACTGGCCAGGCTATTGTAAGGATGTCAGAAGCTATGTTCGTTCATGTGAACTGTGCCAGCGAACTTCACAAAAAGGAAGGCATCCAAAGGCAAAAATCCAGGAGACGGACTTGGCTTCTAGACCATTCGAAAAGATAGCTGTCGACATTGTGGGACCCCTCAATACGACGACGGACCGAGGAAATAGGTATATCCTAACGATGATTGACCTATGCACACGATGGCCAGAAGCGGTTCCCCTGAAATCCATATCATCTAGATCCATCGTAGAAGCATTCCTCCTTATATTCAGCAGAATAGGATTCCCATCATGCATCCTATCAGATAGGGGTACCCAGTTCATCTCAGAAGCCACACAGTGCGTAATGAAGTTAATGGGGATAAAACAATCATTCAGCTCCCCATACCATCCGATGACCAACGGAGTAAATGAGAACTTTAATGGGGTACTAAAACGTACTCTAGCCAAAGTCACGGCGGAACGCCCAAAAGACTGGGATGTGATGCTCCCGGCAGTGCTGTTCGCATACCGAGAGGTACCACAAGCGAGCACAGGATTCTCCCCATTCGAGTTAGTATACGGGGCAAACCCAAGGGGTCCATTGCTACTGTGGAATGAGCTGCTCACAGGCAAAATACATGACTCCCTGAAAAGGGAGGCATACGACATGGTGATAAGCCTAAGGCAGAAAGTAGTCACGGCATGTCAAGTAGCAAAAGAGGCACTGCAGATCGCTGGACATAAATATAGACAGTATGATAACCGGAAGGCCAAGACATTAGTCTTGAAAGAAGAAGATAAAGTCTTGTTGCTCCTCCCAGACCCCAGAGACTCCCTCATTGTATCATGGCAGGGACCATTCCAAGTATTGCAGAGAATTAGTGATGTAGATTATCAGGTGCAGGTGGGCAATAAGAAAAAGATCTACCACATCAATATGCTGAAACCGTTCGTAGACAGAAAGACGGACGAGACAGTAACAGTAGAAGAAGGTAAAAGTCTTAGACCTGCCTCGGGATGCGGGGTCATTAATGAACAGCAAGACGACGCGGTGGGGGATGAAATTCCAACACCTGACGTTAGAGACGATGACAGCTGGAGAGGAATACAGCTGAACCCGGAATTAGGAAAACAAGACAAAGCCACACTGGAAAGGTCTATTGTTAAATTTAGACACATATTTTCCAACAAACCTGGAAGCACTGATCTCATAACTCATAAAATCACCCTATTATCTAAGGTGCCAGTAAGGGTGAAACCGTATCCTATTCCGGTCCACTTCTTTGAGAAAATAACATCTGAAATATCTGACCTTGACCAGTGTGGTATCATTAGGAAATCCACTTCAAATTACTGCTCACCTTTGGTCATAGTAAAGAAAAAAGATAACACCCTGAGGATATGCGTTGACTATAGAAAGATCAACGCATTAACCCTCTTAGATGCGGAACCCATGCCAAACATCGACGATCTCATAGACGGCATGGCCAAATCACAAATTTTCTCCAAAATCGATTTAACCAAGGGATACTGGCAAATCCCTATGGAAGAAAAGTCCATGCATATCACGGCTTTCGCTACGCCGTTAGGCCTTTATGAATGGGCCTATATGCCTTTTGGTCTACAGAACGCACCAAGCACATTCATGCGAATGATGCGCAGGCTACTGCAAGGCATTGGAAATGTAGCCACGTATATGGACGATATATGCATCCATACTACGAATATAGATAAACACACCGAGGTCATGGAGCAGGTGTTTCAGAGAATACAAGACCATGGGCTGAAAGCTAAGCCCAGTAAGGTCGAGATAGGGTATTTGGAAGTGCAATTCCTGGGACATAGAATCTCCAACGGGTTTCGGAAAACCGACCCGACTGTGGTTACAAAGATTTTGCAAATTAAAGCTCCCACCACCAAGAAAGAGGTTAGGAGCGTTTTAGGGCTTATTAATTATTATCAGAAGTTCATACCGAACTTCGCCGAGATGACTGCAACTTTCTCCGAACTACTGAAGAAAGGTCAACCGACAAAGGTTAACTGGACAGACAAACACAGCAGACTATTGGAGGAAATTAAGACACTCTTCAGTAGACAACCTATCTTAAAACTGCCAGATATCTCAAAAGACTTCATTCTCCAAACTGATGCAAGCTCCTACGCAATCTCTGCTATCCTGCTACAGTACCATCATGGACAATTACACCCCATACTCTACTATAGTAGGAAACTTACAGACACCCAAAAGAACTATTCCATCACGGAACTGGAAGCCTTAGCGCTAGTTGAAAGTGTTAAGAAATTCTCCAAATATTTGTTGGGGAAAAAGTTCATGGTATTGTCTGACAATACACCATTAAAGGTATTCAAAGAGGGCCATCCAAAAAACTCTCGGATACACAGGTGGTCCTTACTTCTGCAGGACTATGACTTTGATATTTGCCACATACCAGGCAAAGATAACAACCTTGCAGATGTACTTAGTAGACTATAGAAAGACATTAGAAATACATGAACGAATTGACATGTAATTATTGTGATAGAATGTAAGTATAGATATGTATATTGTAGGTACTGTACAGATTGCATAAAGGTTAGATATATGATTGCTGTAATATAATATGCCATTGTGAATATAAATATGTATGTATGGATATATATACACCCAAGGCTGTTGTTAATTTCAGATAGTTAAGGGGTGTAAATGACTGAGCAGAAGAGATAGTGTCGAAGGTACCTCAAAGATGCTACCTCACTAGCTGACTGAAGAGGCTGAGACCGACAGACGCAAGGAAGATTGGGAATCTGACGGGTAGAAGATACAGTTAGCGAAGACAGATACCAGCCAGAACCAACCAAGGGAGTAATAGTTAATAACATTCACACTCATTCAATAAACAAAACTCATAATATACGTAGATAGAGATAAATATAATTTTAATGACTTTAAGTACATTCATAAACATCAGTACGTTCTTATGATCATGATCATCATGCCATGTATATTGGTAATCAGTATGCATGTAATTTTAACAATAATTGTAACAGTGTTGATTGTACTATTACCTGATTGTAACACATAACGTATAAAATGAGATGTCGGTGCTAGAGATGCTAGAAACTGATGAGTGATCGTAACTGGAAAAAAGAAGGATAAACATCTACCAGAGCAGGAAGGTTGACAGTGGGTCTAAAACCACGATACATCACAGATGACACCCATAACATAAAAGGAAAAGAAGAAGAAGGTAACTGAGACATTACTACCAGTGATGCATATTGATGTCACAAAGATGATAATGATAGGCGAGTGAAAGTTTGAGTAGTGCTTGAAATATTACATGTGAGTCCAATTTTATATACTATTCAGATTTTATGACAATATTGTAAATTGGAAAGACAGACATGTACAATTGGTAGGAGAAACTTATGTGATTCTGGTAACGGATACACAACATGAGAATATGAGGAGTGACAGCGAAGTGAGAAAAAGGGGATGAGAAGACTGAGAGTAGGAATTTGTGCCAATGAGAATTAATTTGAACACAACCGGGATGCAACAGGATATTTGCACACCAGTATACAGGAAGCATAAAGGCATAGACGGAACATTTGAGGTTCTAGTATGTGTGTTGTAAGACAAAGTACATTAAAAAAAAAAAAAAAAAAAGAGAGAGAGAGAGAAAGACAATCGATGAAAGGATGAAGAGAGGGAATGAGAGAGAGAGAACAGAGTGCAAGTGAAATTGAAGGAAAGGATACAAGAATAGTGTAGTAGGATTATTGGTAGTACCATTGATAATAGTACCAAGTGGTAGTACTGTGTACATATAAGATTGCAACATGTAGCACTTTAGCATGGCAGCAGATGTATATAAAGGTATATAAGGGTCATGAGATTAGGAACACTACAAGGAAAAAGTTGGTAGTAAGAACACCAGGCATAAACATAAGGCAAATGAAGGGAATAGATAGCCATAGAGCACAAGTAACTAATGGCAGCCGACCACGCACACACGTTGACAAGACAAATACAAGAGTCATAGGTACTCACACCAAAGAGATCCACAGTCGTAGCATAGACTACTCAGGAGCAAGATAGAGCTTAAACAAAATATGGGTGAAATTGATATGTCTGCAATACACACGTTCCTGCACCCAGGGCTTAAGGGCTGGGGAGGGTGTCAGTTGCTTGTACCGAGGTATAAATGAGGAACCTTATGGGAATGTCCGGGGTGGGACATTGGGACTCATAGTAGGTTGGTCCTCAACTTGCCGAATACAAAGGGGGTTGAGGCCACACGAGGTCTATTTGGGAATAGACGGATATTCGTGTCCGACATTATAATTTGTGTGAAGGTATGGCAGAATATCAACGTAACACAGAGGGAAGTTAAAGGGAACTGAGAAGCAAGCTCAAAGGCATGAGGCAGTAGACAGATATGTGCGACCAGGGACAGGCATGTGCGACCAAGCTGACTCATGTCAAGTGTAGAGATAAGGAAGAACCCAAAAATGTAGAACATTTTTGAAATTGCGGGGGGCATATGCCATGAGTCAGATTACTTAAGACCTGGTTAACAGCAACATAGATTGTTGAAACATTAATAGTGATAAATAAGCACGGAGAGTGATAAGGAAAAAGACACCGGTAACGGGCTAAAGATAGTGGCCAATAGAATTGCGAGGAGGAGGCCACGTGATTAGGAGGGTCGAGCAGGGCGCACGGACAAAGGGAGTCAGTTGGAGTTGGGAAGCCATGACAGACAGATCACGAAAGCAGAGAAGTGTGTCGGCTGAGAACTGAATATCCCTTGTGGCGATGAAACGCCGAGAATCGTCGACGGCAAGTAACTGAGTGTACGCTAGCTATTTCAAGCGGGTACCGATTGATGAGAACAGCGTTGCCGCGACCAGGCGGGAGGACATGTTACAGCACGGAGTCGAGTCGTGTGCCGTGGGCAGAGGTTGCCGGCCTGTGAATGTAGGCGCCATGCGACCATGTTTAACAGGACTGTAAGTAGGATAGAAGAGTGTATGTGTAGACCATTGTAGTTGATTATATAGCCTGGATAGCAGGACGTACTACAATCAGTGTGTAAACAAATGTCGTGGGTGTACGTGTACCTTTGAATATCCCAGTGATTGTGTCGCATGGAAACAATACATGATGCCATTCTATCACTCGATGGTGACGAGTTGTGTTCACGGTGTATCAGTGTGTAATTCATAAAGAGTGTCAACGTAGCCGCATCTCAATACCCCTAGTTACGTCAGAAAGGGCTCGTTGGCAACACACATATGACAATTACTCTATATTATCTCAAACACAAAACATCAACAACACTTTGCTGTTTCTAATACCTAGTGCAAAATACCCTATACTCTCTCTCTCTCTCTCTCTCTCTCTCTCTCTCTCTCTCTCTCTCTCTCTCTCTCTGTCTCTGTCTCTGTCTCTCTCTCTCTCTCTCTCTCTCTCTCTCTCTCTCTCTCTCTCTCTCTCTCTCTTTCTTTCTGTCTCTCGATAACACCTGCTGTCAGACACTCTATACTATCTCTAACACACGAATGTGAAACACTCTGTACTATCTATAGCACTTAATCGCAAACAACCTACATTATTTTTAACAAATAATGTCAAGCAGTCAATTGTATATCTAAAGATTAATGTCAAAAAATCTATAATACCCATTACATCTAACAGCACACGCTCTATACTATCTCAAACATACTGTCACACATTGTATTATATATTTAACACATGGATGTGTAACATTCAATAATATCTCACCCAGATTAATGTCAAACACTCTATATTATATATAATTCACGAATGTCAACCACTCTATATTATCTCTAACATACAAATGTCAACCACTCTATATTATCTCTAACACACATATGTCAACAACTCTATATTATCTCTAACACACAAATGTCAACCACTCTATATTATCTCTAACACACTAATGTCAACCACTCTATATTATCTCTAACACACAAATGTAAACAACTCTATATTATCTCTAATACACAAATGCCAACCACTCTATATTATCACTAACACAAATGTCAACCACTCTATATTATCTCTAAAACACAAATGTCAACCTGTCTATATTGTCTCTAATGTGCACATGTCAAACTCTCTATATTATCTATAACACACAACTGTCAACCACTCAATATTATCTCTAACACACGAATGTCAAACACTCTATACTATATATTGCACTTAATGGCAAACAACCTTTATTATTTTCAACAAATAATGGCAAGCAGTCAATAGAATATCTAAAGATTAATGTCAAAACATCTATAATACCCATTATATCTAACAGCAAACGCGCTATACTATCTCAAACATACTGTCACACACTGTATTATATATGTAACACACGGATCTCAAAAAGTCAATATTATCTCACCCACCTAATTTCAACCGCTCTATATTATCTCTTGGATGGCTTGGCCTTGTGGCATGGTCGAGACAGAAACACGGAGCTGATCCATGACTCTGGTGATCGAGTGAGATGGCAGAACATGACCGCCCACGCTTACCGGCATGGCACATGATGGATGGATGTATATTATCTCTAGCACACAAATGTCAAACATTATATATTACCTCTAACACACAAATGTCAACCACTCGCGGATGTCAAACAGTCAATATTATCTCACCCACCTAATGACAACCACTCTATATTGTCTCTAACAAACAAATGTCAAACACTCTATATTATCTCTAACACACAAATGTTAGAGGCATGCCGGTGTGATGGGGAATGAACAGGCTGACAGATTGGCTGGCTCGGCAAAGCTTGATAGAGTATTGATCCATGACAATTCAGACATGCTTGCCACCTTGTGGGAGCACGTGTACACCTCGGAGGAGCAAATGGATCACCATAGTCTGGCAAGAATGAGACAGTGAGGTGTGACGAGGGGATCTGGCCGATGCTCGACTCTCAGAGGAAAGGCGAGACGGACATATAATCAGATTGCTACTGGAACAGTTAGTGTTGGAACTCTTCGCTGGCTGCTGAGGATGGGAACGGAGCGCTTATGGGAATGTCCCGAATGATGTGATGTGGGTTCCTAAAACAATCAATCAATCAATCAATCAATCAATCAACCTAACACACAAATGTCAACCACATTGTATTATCTCTAGCACACTAATTATAATCACTATATATTATCTCTAACTGTCAAATGTCAAACATTCTATATTATCTCTAACTGTCAAATGTCAAACATTCTATATTATCTCTAACTGTCAAATGTCAAACATTCTATATTGTCTCTAACTGTCAAATGTCAAACATTCTATATTATCTCTAACTGTCAAATGTCAAACATTCTATATTATCTCTAACTGTCAAATATCAAACATTCTATATTATCTCTAACTGTCAAATATCAAACATTCTATATTATCTCTAACTGTCAAATGTCAAACATTCTATATTATCTCTAACTGTCAAATGTCAAACATTCTATATTATCTCTAACTGTCAAATGTCAAACATTCTATATTATCTCTAACTGTCAAATGTCAAACATTCTATATTATCTCTAACTGTCAAATGTCAAACATTCTATATTATCTCTAACTGTCAAATGTCAAACATTCTATATTATCTCTAACTGTCAAATGTCAAACATTCTATATTATCTCTAACTGTCAAATATCAAACATTCTATATTATCTCTAACTGTCAAATGTCAAACATTCTATATTATCTCTAACTGTCAAATATCAAACATTCTATATTATCTCTAACTGTCAAATGTCAAACATTCTATATTATCTCTAACTGTCAAATGTCAAACATTCTATATTATCTCTAACTGTCAAATGTCAAACATTCTATATTATCCCTAACTGTCAAATGTCAAACATTCTATATTATCTCTAACTGTCAAATATCAAACATTCTATATTATCTCTAACTGTCAAATATCAAACATTCTATATTATCTCTAACTGTCAAATGTCAAACATTCTATATTATCTCTAACTGTCAAATGTCAAACATTCTATATTATCTCTAACTGTCAAATATCAAACATTCTATATTATCTCTAACTGTCAAATGTCAAACATTCTATATTATCTCTAACTGTCAAATGTCAAACATTCTATATTATCTCTAACACAGAAATGGCAAACACTATATTATCTCTGACACAAGAATATCCAACAATCTACATTATCTCTGACACAAGAATATCAAACAGCTATATTATATCCAACACATGTATCTAACGTAATCTATATTAACTCTAAGATATAAATATAAAGCAACCTATATTATCTCTAACACCTGAATCTAAAACAGTTTATACTATCTATATCAGGTGAACATAAAACAATCTATATTATCTCTAACATGTGAATCTAATACAGCATATGCTATCTCTAACATGTGAATTTAAAACATGCTATATTATCCCTTACATAGGAATGCAAAACAGATTATATTATCTCTAACAAACGATTGTAAAAAGACCTCTAAATTATGTGTAACAGGAGGAATGTCAAACAGTGTTATTATCTCTTACAGTATGTATTATCGCTTGTACTATCTCTTAAGCTTGTGCCATCTCAAATATAGAAACAACAAGAGACGTCTTTAAATGTTCAACATTCACTCTATGTCTATAAATCAGTGACACCCTATTTCCCTCAAGGCTTACATCTCAATAGCATTTACAATACAACAAAACAGGTAGAGATCGTAAAGATACAACATTGATTAAACACTCTATACACTAGACCTCACCCAGATAATAGTGGCATGTGTGAGATGTAGCAAGTAGGCTGTTGATGTGTGCCCAGGTGTCAATTAATTTGGTGTTGCCACACATCGCTGTTGTGATTGTCTATTTCTGATTGATTAAAATAAATATTTACATCTATCTCAAATCTAAAACGTCTTTGTTTTCATTCATTTCTTCATTTCTTCATTGATTGATTCATTGCTTCATTTAGTCATGCATTATTTATTTTTTTTTTTTTTTTTTTTTTTGGGGGGGGGGGGGGGGGGGGGGGGGCGCTCGCTCGATTTGAAATCAGGCGTAGTCCATAAAAACTACGTCTAGTCGTGCTGGCCTGAATTTTGAGTGTGGATTCGTTTTACCTGTAAACAGTGTCCCTCTCCATCAGGCGAACGCGCTCCAGCTTCAGAGTTACTTGCAATTAACGACCCCAAGTCAACAACGAGAGGTCAACATTTTTGTTTTACTAGGCATCAGCACACCGGATGTTTAAGAACACGCTTTTTTATCCATTAGGCCATTGCTACCTACTAGTCATGTACTGATTCTTTCAAAACTTTATACCTTTATTAATTTATTCATTTCTTCATTGTTTTATATTGGTTAAGCAGAAGACATTCTTCAAAAGGGCGTTTTTACTTGAGGACTTAGAACCTGACGAGGAATGGGTACAAGTGCTAACATAGTTATGTACGTCATTTTTAGTTTGCAACAACATAGAAAATACACATGTTAAAATCCAACAAACCGGCTGCTGTGGAGGCGAATGTACAGACTTTGATCTTTAAGAAATCTTTGGAGTATGATGCTGTCATTTCCACATATGACCACACTTGACCACAAGTAGTCTGACTGTGGATGTCATGGCAGTATGTACAGAAATCACATGCCCCGAGACACAGATCTTCACATGGACTTAGTAACTCAATGTTTATGCTCATTCGTTTACTTCTGCACTTATTCCTTCGTCGATTCCTTAAATCCTTCATTGAATCATGCATTCTTTCACTGCATTTGATTTTCCTTCGTGTAGTCTTTAATTCCTCCATAAATTAATTAATTATTTTGAGATGAATTCAGTAGTTAACTGCTTCCTCACTGCTTTCTTATATTTCTTACATCGACTAGCCTCTCCCAGGAGGGGTGAAAAGTGAAAATTAGTAGCCTACCGATGACCCGCAGACTACACAAGTCAACCCCACCTCCACGTGGTGCAGACTGGGAAACCATGACCACGAGGTCATGGGCTAACGTGAATATTGCTCGCCACAGGGGATGGACTCCCTATGGTCAGATTTTTTTCCTAAACCTGCGACTGGCTTAGCAAGCTGGCAGTGGATCTTCATACTGCTCGTAGAAAAACTAAGACGTTTAAAGGGACTGACCCTAATGGTTATAGACCCAGTAATGTTAATGGACTACAAGATAGATCAGCGATTCAAAAAATAGACACAATGAACGTCTGCGGTTTTAATACCAAAGAAGAAGAACTTAAAGAAACAATGAACGAGAGGAAAATTGAACTGATGGGAATAGCGGATACCAGAATAAAGGGGGAAGGATGCAAGGAGATCCACCAAAGTTACACGTTTGTCTACTCTTGAGTGGAACAGCAAGAAAGGGCAAGATACGGTGCGGGAATAGTAGTTGAACCACGGGTAGCAAGTGGAATACTAGGAATAAAATATATATCAGAAAAGATCATAACAGTAAGAATAAAAGAACAAACAATTACAAAATATGTACACATATTACACCATGTAATACAAACAATAATGAGCAAGAATGCGAGGACTTCTACGAAGACATCCATGACGTGCAAAATATAATAGATAAGCAGTTATTGGAGACTTCAATGCAAGACTAGGACACAACAGAGCGGGCATAGAAAAATATCTTGGAGCATTTGGAGACCAACATAATGAAAGAAATGATAACGGAAGTAGACTGATAGAGCTATGCAGCCAACACGACCTGTATATAACAAATACATTCCATAAACACAAATACAAATATACACCTGGTATACATGGAATGATCTAGATACTAAAAGCCAAATTTATTTTATATTAACAAGAAATAACTGAAAGAGAAATATATTAGATGCAAGGGCGGTGCCCAACTTAAGTATAAACACAGACCACAAAGCAGTCGTTGCGACAATGAGAACCATCAGCAGAAGGAAGCAAAGATCAGGGAAATACATGCCATTCGAATTAGTAAACTTAAAAAATCTCAAAGACGAGGCAGTAAGGGAAGCTAGTGAGGGAAAACAGTGAGGTAAAAGAGCTAACTGAAATCTTTGCAAAATTACCTATAGAAAGAAAGACAGTGGAAGAAGAATGGGAGATGTTCAAATCAAGCATTTTAAATACTGCAAAGATAACATGTGGAACAACGAACAAACGCAAAACACGGATAAAGAAAATAACAAGTTGGTGGAACGCTGAAGTAAAGGAAGCTGTAAAAGACAAAAAGGAAACATATAAAAAGTGGTCAAAGAGCAAACAGGAATGCGATTACATAGAAAATATAATAGCGAGAAGGTACGTGAATCGAATAGTAAAGAGAGAAAAACAAAAAAGATTGGGAGGAATATGGAGACAATCTAAATAAAAACTACAAGGAGAAAACTAGAAACGTCTATAAGCAGATATGTGCAATGAGAACAAGAGGAGAACCTTTTGACACAACTGAAATAATTACCAGCGAAAATAGAGAACCGATAAGTGAACAAAAACAAATCTTAATGCGATGGAAACAGTACTTCGAATAGCTTCTCATCATCCCATCAGATGTCACAGTAATTCAAGAAACCGAAACAGATGCCACAGAAGAACTAGAACCAGACATACTGAAAGAAGAAATTATTGAAGCCATCAGAGTAGCCCCGTTGAACAAATCACCAGGACACGATGAAATACCAAATGAACTAATTAAAGCAGCAAGAGAAGTAGGAGCAGCATCGCTACATAGACTATTCAACCATGTTTGGATAGAACAACAGACACCACAAGGCTGGGGTAACGGCATAATTATCCCAATTTGAAAACAAAAACAAAACAAAGGCAGCAAAAGAGACTGCACACAATACAGAGACATTTCACTGTTGAGTCATACTGGGAAAATATTTTGCAAAATTCTTGAGAAAAGACTACGTACTACTATAGAACCCCAGCTAAGAGAAACACAACTTGGATTTAGGAAAAACAAAGGATGCACAGATGCCATTTTTGCTCTTAGACAACTTATAGAAAAATTAATCGAATTCAATGAAACACTCTACTTAGTCTTTGTCTACCAAGAAAAGGCATTTGATAGAGTAGATAGAAACAAGCTGTGGGAAATCCTTAAACAATATGGAGTGAGTACACATCTAACAAACCTATGTAGAAGTTTATACAACAACAGTGAATGCATAGTGAGAGCAACTGGAGGACACTCAGTACCCTTCACCATAAGATACGGAGTACGACAAGGCTGTATCCTGTCCCCTCTCTTGTTTATAACATATATAGACAACGTATGTAAAGAAACCAGCTTAACAGAGACCGCAACAACACCGTACGACGAGAACACAGAAGAAGAACCATTTGCAAATATAACCATTAGAGAACTCCTGTTTGCGGACGACCAAGCACTAATAGAAAAATCAGAAGCTGAATTACAAGACCACATGAATAGTCTAAACGAAATGTGTAGGGAACATAACATAAAAATTAGCACAAGTAAAACAGAGGTATTGACTATAGCTAAAGAAAATAAAACAACAACGGTTCACCTATACGAATATCCCTTGAAACAAGTAAAGTGTTTCAAGTATCTAGGTAGTATAATATCATCAAATGGCAAATCAGAAGACGAGATTGAAAATAGATGCAATAAGGCAAACCTACTCATTAGAGAAATGGCACTGTCAGAGTCCGACAGTGGACAGCGATGCAGGGACATCGTTACGACCGCCAGGCGACTTAGCTCCCAGTAAGGGATGCAACCACTTCGTTGCGCCGCCAGGCGAATGAGTTACCGGCCTGCGAGATCGCTGGCTGACCAGCGGTCAGGCCGCCAACGCAAGACGCACGACTGCCACGTGACGCCACGTCAGGCAGGAGGCAAGTTGCCTACCAGGTCCAGACAGCTCTGGGGACACGGAACAGGACGGACGTGTGAGAAAGGCATTGTGTGGTTTCTGTATTGAAAGGCGAGTGTCTGGACATCTTGCGAGTCAGACTTGTGACTGTATTGTGGATGTAAGTTGTATAGTCTTCATTATATGTATTTGTGATCATCGTTCTGTATTTGATATGTTAATAAATCCACCAAACGATGTATCGTTGAGTCTTACGTCAAATCACGTTGTATTTGTACTGTCTCACACTAGTTAGGAAAGCGAGCCAAGTTTAAGACCCTGACAGCACCAATACTAAAAAACAAACATGTATCAATAACTACTTAGAAAGCGCTTTACAACACAATCTTCCTACCAACTATATGTTACTAATGCCACACTTGATGACACTTGATGACCTGCCAACCATAGCGGAAGTAAACAAAGCCATCCAGCAACACTCCAGCGGCAAGGCACCTGGTCCTGACTCCATCCCAGCAGAGATATACAAGGCAGCTGGGCCGGTCCTAACAGAGCAGCTTCACCAAGTCTTCACAAACATATGGATGAACGAGACCATGCCACAAGATTTTAAGGACGCGTCAGTAGTCCACCTTTAAAAACGTAAAGGAAACCGCCAATCCTGTGACAACCACCGAGGCATCTCCTTGCTTTCAATTGCAGGGAAGATACTCGCCAGAATTCTTCTCAATCGCCTCACAGCCCATCTCGATCAAGGTCTTCTTCCTGAGAGTCAATGTGGCTTCAGAAAAGAACGTGGAACTGTTGACATGATTTTCGCTGCAAGGCAGCTGCATTAGAAATGTCAGGAACAGAACTGCGAAATGTTCTCCACTTTTATTGACCTTACCAAGGCTTTTGATACAGTCAGCAGAGAAGGACTGTGGAAGATTATGGCAAAATATGGCTGTCCACGAAAGTTTGTCCAAATAGTGCGGCTATTTCATGACGGCATGCAGGCAAGAGTACAGGAAAATGGTGAACTGTCTGAACCCTTTCCTGTCACCAATGGAGTGAAGCAAGGATGTGTCCTGGCACCAACACTGTTCAGCCTCATGTTTTCAGCCATGTTGATGAATGCCTTCGAGAACGACGACATTGGAATAGACATCAACTACCGTATGGATGGAAAGTTATTCAATCTCAGAAGGCTGAAAGCTAAAACCAAAATTACCAGCGGCACCGTCAGAGAGCTCCTGTTTGCTGATGATTGCGCTCTATACGCCAACTCAGATGCGGACATGCAACATAATGTTTCAGCTTTCTCACATGCCTGTGCCAACTTTGGACTCAATATCAACTTGGAGAAGACTGTAGTTATGTACCAGCCAGCTCCAGGGAATAATCACACTGTGCCGAATATCAAAGTGAATGATCATAGACTAAGTGTTGTGGACAAATTCACCTATCTTGGCAGCACCGTGTCACAAGCTGCCACAATCGATGACGAAGTGAATGCAAGAATCTCCAAGGCCAGTGCAGCCTTTGGCAGACTGTACAAGAATGTATGGGACAGAACTGGAATAAGCCTGCAAACAAAGCTAAAAGTCTACAAAGCAGTTGTATTATCCACACTGCTATATGCTTGTGAAACCTGGACTGTTTATCAGCGACACGCTAGGAAATTAAACCACTTCCACACAGTCTGCCTAAGGAAGCTACTGAAGATTAAATGGCAAGACAAGATTCCAGACACTGAAGTCCTAGAAAGAGCATGCATGCCCAGTATCCACACTCTACTGATGAAGAATCAGATTCGCTGGGCTGGTCACTTGACTCGCATGCCAGATCACAGGCTCCCTAAACGAATTTTCTACAGCGAACTGCGTTGTGGTAAACGCTCCCAAGGTGACCAGAGGAAACGTTTTAAAGACACTCTGAAAATCTTACTGAATGCTTTTGGAATTCATCATGACACCTGGAAGGCTGCAGCCAGAGACCGAAATTCGTGGCGTGCATCATTGCGCAAAGGTGCAGTCATATGTGAGGCAACCAGGACTGCAAGAGCTGTGAAGAAAAGGCAGGACAGAAAAACCACTGCAGGAAATCCTCCTCCAGAGACGTCAAGCATTCTTTGCCCACATTGTCAAAGAACATTTCGAGCCAAAATAGGCCTTATCAGCCATCTTAGAACCCACGGCTCCACACCTTCAACCCCACTGAATGAAATGAATGGTCATCATCATTCTTGATGGACAAACAACAACCAATGCCAAACATGGACAATGACAGAAAAAGAGAAAAGAAACATCACAACAACAGAAATGAGATTCCTGAGATGAATACTCAATGTATCAAGAAGAGATAAGATCAGAAATGAAGAAAGCAGGACTAAAGTGGGGGTTATAGTTGCACTAGATTTTATTAGAAGGCAGCAAGTCAAATGGTTTGGCCATGCAAATAGGTTACCAACTAACAGTATACCACAACAAGCAATGAAGTACAGACCAGAGGAAAGAAGAGGCCGACCACGTAAGCAATGGACGCAGGGAATAACAGAGTCCATGGGAATATCGATACATGAAGCCCATAAGCGGGCACTTTCCCGCTGTTTATACTACACCTCGACACCGCAAGGTACAAGAGTAACATGATGAGATAAGATGAGATGATATATATATACGCTGAGACTGAGAACAGTTATAGGACGTTCTATAGAGGTAAACAAAGATCTACACCTTTGCTTTATTGACTACACAAAGGCGTTCTATAAAGTGAGTTACATCGACATTATAAGGGTGCTTGAAGATCTACAAATTGATGGAAAAGACCTAAGACTTGTAGAAATCATATATTGGAAACAAGCTGCCGTAAGAGTTGATAATGAAGTAGGCCATTATCAGCATATTACGATAGGTGTGAGATAGGGATGTGTAATGTCTCCAGATATTTTTTCAATGTACAGTGAAAATATTTTCAGAAATATAGAAGATATGAAAGGAATCAACATTGGGGGACCATACATCAATAACATTAGATATGCAGGTGATGCAGTCTTTATTGCAAACGTTGAACAGGACCTGCACAATTAAGTAGATGCGGTTGTTGCACAGTGTACATCTAAGGTTAGAAGTTAATTGTAAGCAGACACAGATTATGGTCGTCACTAGGAAGGAAGAAATACCACAATGTAAAATACATAACAATGGGCATATTCTTAAACAAGTGATCGGTACAGCCATCTTGGAACAGTCATAACATCTGATGGGAGATGCCTTGAAGAGATTAGAACAAGAACTGCTATGGCGATGGTAGCCTTTGACACGATGAAAAACATACTGACCAATAACAAGATATAAATTGAAACGAGAAAAAGAGTGTTGAAGAGCTACATAGAACCTGTACTTTTATATGGATGTGAAGCGTGGACAATGAGCAGACAAGCTGAAAAATATCTGATGGCTGTCGAGATGTGGTTTCTGAGGAGAATGCAAAAAAATACCATGAACAGAAAGAAAAACCAAAGAACACATAATTCAAGAAACAAATGCAGATCGTAAACTGAATAGTGACATTAGACGCAGACAGTCAACATTTTTGGGCATGTTATGAGAAGAAATTAGTTGGAGAACTTGGTGACGACTTACAAGATCAAAGGGAGGAGACCAAAGAGAAGACCAAGAATTAAATACCTGGATGGCTTTGCCACCTGAAAGGGTCGAGACAGAAACACGGAGCTGATACACGACTCTGATCATCGAGTGAGATGGCAAAACATGACCGCCCACGCTTATAGGCATGGCACGTGATGGATGGATGGGTTGATACACACACACACACACACACACACACATATATATATATATATATATATATATATATATATATATATATATATATATATATATAAAGTTAAATATAGTCAAGTATACAACCGGAAACACTAAATATGATTTGTGCAAATTGAAAACTGACAAGAAATACACGATAATTTTAACATAGAAGTAAAGAACACGTTTGATATATTGTCTGATGGAGAGATCATAATTAAAGTTGTAGATGATCAATGGGAAATGAAGAATTCAATAAGTTTAGCTGCAAAAAAAACTCAAAAATTAGAGAAAGTGGGTCGAGACATGTATGACTTAAGGAATTTTAATCTAATGGAAATAAGAAGACAGAACAAAAATAATCCTGCCAAATATAAAGAAATTCACAGAAAAGTCAGAACATTGTGTAAAAAGGCAACAGAAGCATGGCTCGAGGAAAATTGCATATACATTTAAAAACAACACAACAATAAAAATACGAAACTAATGCACACAAGAATTCAGGAGCTTACTAATGAAAAAACACTTACATCAACAGGCTGCCTAAAGACAAACGATGGAAAACTCATAATAGAGAAAGATCAGATTTTACATGTATTGTCAGATTATGTGAAATACTTTTATGATGATAACAGAAAAGAACAATATGATATTCAATATAATAATGAAGGACCGTCAATTTTGAAGATGGAGGTCCAGAATGCTCTTAAGCATATGAAGTCTGGAAAGACCACCGTTTCAGACAGCATCACAACAGACTATGGACATTCCATATCATCGTACTAACGTCGATCAGTTACCAAATATCACAAGAAGCTGAGAAAATGGCTTAATAACAAGTGCGGTGATTGTGAAGATCTGTACGAACTGCTGAATGCTTAGATCCAAGGGTGAATCAGTATCCAGCTTAGCATCAAAAGAGTGAAAGCCCAAAAACTAACCATAGGTGACTCAACTGTCGATAACCTGGAGGATTTCTGGAATGACTAGCATCATACCAAGTGAAGTGTGTGGAACCGACATACGGACAGATACACTGAAGACCCCTTCTATGACCAACTTGCTATCACCTTTCTGAGCGTCTGCACAATCCTGCTTGTCATGCTAGTAACCTACTGTATTTGTACAAAAAAAAACTATATTCTAGGTTGTGTGTTGTGTGGTGTGTTGTTTTGTGTTAATTTAAAAAAAAAAGAAGAAAGAGTGATGAGTTATATTTTGAGAACCAGGCTAGCGTGAATGCCCAGTACGTGTGTTGAAATCCTCGGGACTAAGGGGTTTGCAGAATCACCAGTTGAGTGCTTTTAAGATATATAGGTGATATCCTTGGTCAGTTCTACATCCAACCCCAATAGAGTTGCTACAAGATATGATTAATGATTTAGAAGAACACGGAATAGATAAAGATATGAGACTCCCGAATACCATATATGATACTCGAGATATACCTCATGAATTATGTAATTCTGTAGTTATTACAATCCCAAAGAAACCAGGAGCCTTGAAATGTGATCAACATCGAACAATTAGTATAATGAGTCACATCACGAAGATTTTGCTAAGAATTATCATGCAAAGAGTTAGGAAGAAAATACATCTTGAAATTGGAGAGGGGCAATGTTGGTTTGTAGTAGGCAAGAGTATACAGTAAATGCTGTGTATATACTGAGAACATTAATTAAACGTTCTATAGAAGTAAACAAAGGTCGACACCTCTGCTTGATTAAACAAAGGCTTTCGATAAAGTGAGACGAGTCCACATTATAAGGATGCTTGAAGATCTACAAATTGATAGAAACGACCTTAGACTTGTAAAAATAAAAAAGTAGGTCAATATCAGCCTATTAAGTGAGGTGTGAGACAGGGGTGTGTAATGTCTCCAAATCTTTTTTAAATGTACAGTGAAAATATTTTCAGAAATAGAGAAGATATGGAAGGAATCAACATTGGGGGACGATACATCAATAACATTAGATATGCAGATGATATAGTCTTGATTGCAGACGATGAACAGTACCTGCAAAATTGAGTAGATGCGGTTGTTGCACACGGTGAACAACTAGGGCTAGAATTGAATTGCAAGATGACACAGATTATGGTCGTCACTAAGAAGGAAGAAATACCACAATATATGTATATATACATGTGTGTGTGTGTGTGTGTGTGTGTGTGTGTGTGTGTGTGTTTGTCCACATGTAAAATTACCCTAACCCACGGCCGATTCACGTGGCGTCACAACAAAGTCCTTACTGAGCTGGCGACCATAGTGGATGTAGCCAGAATGCAAGCAAACACAGGGGCCAGACCGAGGTGGATGGAAATTTACTTTGTCCGAGTCAGACAGCAAGGCAGAGACAACGACGGCTGAGCTGCCGACTTGCCACTTCCGACCGTATTCAATGGTGCGAGTAACTGAGAACTGACCGTGGATCTAAAGGACCGTGCGAAATACCCTAAGGTGATCAAAAGTTTGGGTTGCGACCTAACATCGTACTTTGCTCCTCGTCAGCCAAGGAGCTAACACTGTTTGAGCTGACCGTCCCATACGAGTCAAATATTAAGGAGCAGCATACCCACAAGACAGAGAAGTTTTGTTCATGGTCGCTAGTCTTAAGCCGAAATTGTACACTGTCAGGCTTTTCGCCGTAGAGCTGGGCGCAAGAGGTCTAGTCTCTCGCTCCATGTTTGATGTGCTAAAGCAAATGGGCATTAAAGGATACGAAAGAGCTCTGACACAAAAACAACTGGCCGAGGCAGCCGAAAAAAATTAGTGCTGGCTATGGAATATTCGGAACCTGGAGTTGGACATGTCTCGAATCTAGTATGGTTAAAACGGTATCTGCAGACCGATAAACAATCTCTCAACTAAGAGCAATAACTTGCAATGTCTCGTGTTGACTCCGTAGCCTTCCATCCGAGCGAGGGTAGTGAATCCAAAGACTGTGTCGTGGGACTTTGCAGTCGTCAAATCATGCAAATGTCTGCCAAAGTCCAACCTCCATACCAGGGCGGTAGTTGTCCGTAAGTCGCACTCAGCTGCAGAGACCAAGGGGTGGGTCGAAAAACTAAAAGGAAGAACCGGCTTCCTAGTAGAGTGCGCCGCCCAGAACGGTTCACGAAGAAGGAACACTGCAACGGAGATGGATGGCGGTGATAGAGACCGTGGCTGGGGAAGAAGCAGGTTCCCTACGATCACATGTTCTAAGGGGCATGCACAGGCTGCACAGTTTCGCTTCACTGAGGGAAGACAGGTTTGAGAGTGGACATGTTCACAGCTATGGGACAAGCACAACAACAAGGACAACAAAACCAGAAACCGAAGACGTTCGGTTCAGTTGACAACACCAGATATCAGTCTATGCGTCCACCAGTCTGCCAGTCCAGTGATACATTAATCTATTCTTTATATATTAAACTATCCAATAATCTATGTGTCCAGGAATCTTTACATCCATTCATTCATCCACACATATATCAAATCTGTATCTCCCTATCCATTAATCAGTCTATCAGCCCATGTATATACCCATCCATCCATTTATCCATCCATAAGTTAAATTAACCAACAATACATCCATCGATCCATCCATCGATATCTTTATGCCTGGTTTTCTGCATATCCATACATCATTCTGTCGCCCCGATTGTCTATCCGTAGATAAATCCACAATCTTTCAACCCATGGATTTTGTCTGCAGCACCGTGAGCTTCGTGAGCTTCATAAGAAGACGCGGTTGGAACTACATCGGCCATGTACTCAGAATGGACAAGTCAAGACTGCCCTACCAAGCCCTCATATGGTCACCAGCAGGGAAAAGAAAACGGGGAAGACCAAGTGTCACAGTGTTGGATCTCTAGGGGATCTGAACTCGGGCTCAAACAGGCAACAATAACTCCGTTAAATATAATATAGCAACATTTATTGAACTTAGGTATACAGTGCGTTGGCGCAGTGGGATTAACAAGCCCGCACTGATGCATTGCATATCACAGAGGTTTAACATCACACATGATTATAGCAAACATTCTAGGCAAACTATCTAGCATATGTCTATGACCCTAAATACACATGGGTCTGAACTATTAAGTCCCTCTAAGGCAGGCCCTGTTGCCTCTCTGATGTCCCGTCTGTCTCTGCCGGTTCACACGTGTCGCAATCCGACACGGGTGGTAACTCTGTCCGAGTTCCTCGTGGACCCCGCAATAGGCGGGCCACATCAGTGTCCACGGGACAGTGGACTAACTGACCAGTCCTTCGAGAAGGCTCTGGATTACTCTGGCCTTCGAGTGTCTTACTTCTTTCCCTTGGGCGGGAGTTGTAGCCCTTCGCCAGTGTCTATTAACTTATGTTGGTTTACCGTATAATGTGAGGCTGTGACAGGAGTCCCCCTCTCCCCCCTGATTTGATGGGTTGTTATAAGGTAATTAGTTCTGTACTAATTCTGTCACAGAATCACATAAAGTCGGTGTTTGTAGTTTGGTGGACAGTAACTTGGTAACCTACATATTGGCATCAACACTCATGTATTATCCCATACACCACTTCTCTGATTTGCTGAAGAGGTCTCTCTCTCCTGTATCCTTAAAAATGCTTATTTGACCGAAGTTACGTGACGTTTCCTAGTTGTTTCTACAACCCGTCCTTCTCAAAGTATCCCACTGATACCAAGATAATTAACCTCTGTGTTAGAGAGGATTAACAAGACAGAAGTCTTGGCTAATTAAGTACATCTGCAAATCTTGTTCTGTGTGTGCATTTCAATACACTTTTACTCTCGTATGTTGTATAATGCTGAATATTTAGTTACGCTGTTATTTTATCCCATCTGACTACATGTGTCCCTGTTGGCTTGTTAGTGTGTTGACTAATAAGTTGCTGCTTCTAATAAAGTGACTGTATTTTAATTGATAGTGTTCAGTTTTGATTTTTGTGTAAAGTGTGTGCTGAATGTGTGGCTTATCTCCAAGCGTTACGAGTTGGGATATCCTTAATCATGAATTACCCCAATGTGTGTAATGCATGATCAGGCATTCCAAGCAGTGGTGCTTAGATGTAGTATCCTAAATACTAAACATGCATTAACAATTTAGACAAGTAATACAATTTACATGAAAGACGCAGACAAAGTAAAATAAATACGATTTTGCGTACAATTTGTCCGCTCAGTATATCGCTCTCTCATTTAATTCATTCACCCTGTCATTCACACATCTTTCATTCAAAATAGTATTTGGTTAAAATATATAAGTAACGTTGAGGTAAGTGTTATTGCCCTTAGAAAAAACGGAATAGGCGATATGTTCCTTTTAAGATAATACGTACGTTTTGTACAATGACTCAAAAAATGGTTTATAATTTACATAGAGAAAATTGCATAGGATGAATATTTCGCCTATGAGTGGAAATACCTGTAATATTATGGTAGAAAATGTACAAGTTACAGGTTGACATATTTTATATACATAATTCAATGCAAATATAATACATATTCAATACTAAATTAATTAATTAACTAAGTAACTAAATCCAACGATGATGTGCGCGTTGTCCTCCTGTTGTCCACGTGTCGTGCCATGAATGTTAACAATTAGTATGGCTGTCTCTTGAGTGTTGTAATCGACTCAGTTCTCTTTCGGCTGTTTGCAAAGTCTCTTAGCAACAGCAAGTATGGAATGTTCTCAATGTCGAGTATCAAGTGTTCTTAATGCTTTCATGATCACTGTCAGTTCACTGGTTGAAATCATTTCACAGATAATGTCTCTCGCTCGGATTGTTCCTAGAGCTTTGGTAATTGGTAGTATAGTTCTCAAAGTTTCACGTTCGTGGTTGTTATACGTAACCTATTCACTGGGGTGTTATTACTTTTAAATGAAAGTTCTCTAGCAGGTGTAGAGTAACACTGTTCTATGCCACAGAATAAAATATCACAGTTTCTGGTATGGCGAATGGTTAATGTGCCTAATGTTATTCTGCTGGCGCATTCGTTTGTCGCGATAAAATATCAGCTATAATGTTATCGGTGCCTCTGATATGGCGGATTTCGAAGTCTAAATCTTGGAGAAGAAGACACCATCTTTGCAAACGATGGTATTTAGGAACACCTTGCTTCAGCACCAACAATGGCGAGTTATCGGTGAGCACAACAAAATGGGAACCTAAGAGAAACTTAGATAATCTGAGCATACAAAATAATAGACTTAATGCCTCCAATTCCACCGTAGAGTAATGGATCTCTGCTTTCTTCAGCTTACGGCTTACGTAGAGAATTGGGTGTCTCACTCCTTGCACTTCTTGCATTAAACATCCGCCAATTGCGATAGCACTCGAATCTGTGGTCAAAATAAAGGGTAAATCTATGTTTGGTAATCGTAATACTGGTGGATTAGAAAAAATGCATTTCAATCTGCATATTGCATCCTCTAAGCGGGTACCTTTACACAATTTTTCTGGATGATCTTTTGTCAACATATTAGAAAAAACTGATGTAAGTTCTGCCCAGTTTGGTATAAACTTAGCATAATAGTTTATAAGACCTAATAAACTTCTAACTTGTTTCTTTGTAGTAGGAACTTCTAGATTGAGAATTTTGGAAACAATTTTATCATCTGTCAACAGTTTGCCTTCAGAAATTCTATGACCAAGGAAGTCTATTTGTTTATAGCCTATTTCAACCTTGGAAGGTTTGATAGTACGTCCAAAAAGAAAGATTTGGTTGAAGACTTGTTTGAGTGTAAGTAAGTGAGAAGTCATATTAGAAGAATGAATGCATATATCATCAATATACGCTTGCACGTCCTTGATTCCGTGCAATAACAACCTAGTTAACCTGACAAATGTGGCGGGAGCGTTCTTCAGACCAAGTGGAAGATATCTCCATTCGTACAAACCAAGAGGTGTTGCGAATGCTATTATATGTCTAGAAGAAGGGTGTAGTGGTACTTGCCAATAACCTTTTCGCTAAATCAACCTTCGAAAATAAGGATGATTGAGACATATTCAAAATGAGGTCTTCACAGCTGTTCATTGGCTCCGCATCTGTTGTGGTTATCGTATTTAACCTTCTATAGTCTATGCACAAACGAATCGTTTGGTCTTTCTTTTTCACCAGGACAATCGGTGATGAATATTGGGACATAGATTTCTGAATTATTCTATGTTTCTCTAAATCCAAAATTTCTTTGTCTAAATTTGCTCTATAATGCAGAGGAATAGAATATGGTTTACATTTGACCGGTGTCAGATCTGTCAACACAATTGAATGTGTTATTTTGTCAGTCCGTCCAGGTTTGTTAGAGAAGATAGATTTATAATCGTTAAGGAGAGACAAAATGTCTTGTCGCTGCTGTTGTGTCAAAGTGTCAGAGATTTGTATGTCCTTTATACTACCGTCGTCATTCATAATTGGTACTGGAATCTCAGTATTGTCTACGTCTGTCTGATTTATTACAGATGCTACTGTTTGTAAATTGTCCTCAATGTCATTGTCGTCGTCGTCGAGACTAATCGTTGTCAATATGTCGTCAAATTGGTCGTCGTTGTCGTTATCCCATATTGTCGGTACTGTAAATATGTCTTCGTCGTCTTTGTTGTCGTAAGAATGCGTCGTTAACGATGCCTCGTTTGTCGAGGTGTCATTCAGTTGGGTAATTGTCGTTTCGTTTCTGTCATCAGTTAACTGCGTCTGCTTACTCGTGTCACTGTCCTTTCTAGCATAGTATGGGTTTAACATATTTACATGGAATATTTTCAATTTTCCATTCAAAGAAATTTCGTAATCAACTTCCGAAATTCTTCTCACAATTTTAAATGGTCCCTGCCAAGAGGTTGATAGTAAATCTCTCTTGTCAGGTAGCAATAGTAAAATATCCTGATCTGGTTTTAATACAATTGATTTTGCACCTTTGTTGGCGTACTGCCTGTACCTAACACCTTTCTCTTGTAATGATGTTCTGGCCAGTATACAAGATCGTATGATTTTGTCTCTGGTGTCAGTGACTAAATCATAGGTGGAAATTGGTAGTTGGATATTTACAGGTTGTGATATGATATCTTTGTAAATAGTGAGAGGTCCTCTTGGGTTCGCTCCATATATCAATTCGAAAGGAGAGAACCCTGTGCTTGATTGTGGGACTTCTCTATATGCTAACAGCACCGTTGGGAGAAGTATATCCCAATCGGCTGGATTTTCAGCTGTCACTTTGGATAACATATGTTTCAGGTCCCCATTTAGTTTCTCGCAGATACCATTCGCTGCTGGTCGATAGGGACTGGTGAAACATTATTTTATGCCTAGTAACTTAGTTACCGATTGAGTGGCATTCGATATGAACTGGGTTCCTCTATCTGAAATTATCTTCTCCGGGAAGCCAAAACGGGAGAATATATTTAACAATACGTCCGTCACATCCTTAGAGGAGATAGATTTTAATGGAATCATTTCTGGCCATCTCGAACATGGATCAATAAGAGTAAACATATATCTATTCCCTTTGCTTGAGATGTGGTTTAACGGACCTACTAGATCAACTGCCACGATTTGAAATGGCCTCGAGGCATTTGTGGTTGATTGAATTTCTGCCGTAGGGTTTTTTCCCTTTTTAACCAGTTTCTGACATATATCACATGATCTACAATAGGTTTTCATGTCTTGGCAAAATTTAGGCCAATAAAATTGGGTCAGGACCCTGGCTCTAGTCTTTTCGTAACCCATATGACCTCCAAAAGGTGATTCATGGGCTATCTTTAGTACTTTCTCACGATGTGATTGAGGTAGAACTACTTGCTGTATCGTGGTCTGATCCCTGGTGTATAATCTAGTCAGAACATTGTTCTTTAATCTAAATGTCCACGACGCATTTTTAGTTAATTTTGGTTTAAGTCCTACTAACCTAAAATATTGTGAAAGTGTAGGATCTGCTTTCTGTTCTTCTCCAAAATTAGTAATGGTAGTGTTTGGTGATACAATTTCTAGTGACTCCTGCAGTTGGTCGGTGTGGGTTTTGTGAGTTGTCTGTCGTGTTATTGCATTCGTGTGTTGTGTGTGTTGTTGCACATCTACAGGCTTGATAATTTGTGGATCGCTGGCATCCTCAGTTCGAGGTTTTAAGTTGGTCGTATCACTGACAGATTCCACTGCCCCTGCATTATGCACCTCGGTGAATTCTTTTTGAATTACTTCATTGGTTGTCTCCCTTGTGCTTTTGGCAGCTTGAGACAAGCACGAGTGGTGTTTCTCTTTAGAATCGCTGTTTGGGTTCTGGATACCGTTTTTCTGCTCCCAATCTCTGATTTCCTTTTCAGAGCAAGATCGTATGTTGGGCAGATTCCCAAGTATAATTTCAGCGACAGGATTTTCTAGTACTGCGCACAATACTAGTCCTGATATGAAAGGTGTGTGAATTTCGACAAGAGCAAGGGGGTATTTTTCGATGGTGCCTGCGAATGTGCGACAAGTTACGTGTTTGTGTGTGTAGTCTTTGTCGTTGACTAATGTTTTCTTAATCCCACATAGCGTTGCGCCGGAATCGCGGATTAATGTGCACTTTTTGTTATTTAATAACCCTGTTGAGAAATTTAGCTTGCCTGTAGATGATAAGGCAGCGTTGGCCATTTCATTAGAAATAGGGATCGTGTGGCCACATAACAATGTTGTGTCAAGTTGGAATTTCCTACAGGTGTTACATTTATTGTCTGTAATGGTGTCAATTATTTGCACTGCATTCCCTAGCTCACTCAAACTTTCATTCTGATTGTCACACTCATTCAATTGTTCAATATCTTCATCTGAGGAAGTTTCAACTAGTGCAGCATTGGCCTGTTTCATTAGTTTTCGCCCTTCACAAAAGCGTGAATAGTGCCCAAAGCTGGAGCAAAAATAGAATTTGACCGCTCTCTGATACACATGTCTCTTGTTTTCTGCTTGTCCACTATCATTTGGAGATGATGTGGATAATTAGGTGATTTATCACACATCGCGTACTCTTCGTGTGTCAGATGACAATACTGGCACTTAACTGGCTTTCTGACATTCGAGCGTGGTTTAAACTTGTTTTCAGTTGGTTTTGAGTATCTAGTGTTTAAAACTGCTGCTGTTTCGTTTTGACTTAGGTTTAATTGGAAAATATCTCGGTTCGCTGTGAAAAATGCGTTCCCCTTGGTCTCTACTTCTTGGATACTCTTACAATCCATTTGTTTCAAAAACTTAGCAAAAGGTGTTGGGATTGTACTAACTATTTTGTCAATAATAATAATGAGTTCTTTCAGTTTGTCATGGCTGTTGTTAGTTTTAGCTGAGTTAATCCACTTTGTGCAAACATCCTGAACTGTAGACACGTAGTCTATGAAGGTTTGGTTAGGTTGTGGGGATAATTTTGCGAACTGTTGTTTATAACCTGCTGTATCTAAGGAGAAATGTTGGAGTATACGTTGCTTTAAATAATCATAATATTTTCTCATCTCCTGTGGAACTGTCTCTATTACTTTTAAGGGTTCCAGAGCTAAGTTTCTCATTAAAATAAATGACCAATCTGTTTTTACGATCTTATGGTAGGACATTAGACACTCAAAATTTTCCAGGTATGTACTGATAGAATCTCCTGAGCAAAATGCTTTAACGAGGCCTTTATACTTGTTGTATTTTTGTTCCTCCTCCTTGCTTCTCAGTTTATTTACAGATATTTCTACGTTGGAATCAATTTCCATCTGCTTTAGTCTGATTTGTGTATCGGCATTTAATTGGGCTAATTTGGCCGCCGCCTCAAGCTCCATTTGTTTCTCTTGAGTCTGCAGTTGCATCTACATCTTTTTCTCTTCTGCCTCAATTTGCATCTTCTTTTCTTCTTGTTCTGATTGCATCTTTTTCTCTTCTGCCTCAATTTGCATCTTCTTTTCTTCTCGTTCTGATTGCATCTTTTTCTCTTCTGCCTCAATTTGCAGTTGTATCTTCTTCTCTTCTCTTTCTATCGCTCTTTCTTCTCGGGCAATGTTCTCTGAGTGCGTCTTCTGTGCCCATTCCGACAGTTTCTCCTCTTTATAACCTAATGTTTTACCTAACTCGATACATTTTTCTAACGTAGACATCTTGTCTTTTACTTGTTGGTAATTTTACTGAAGTTAAATCCCTTAGAAAATTGTTGGGGAGTAGAAAATTTAATTATCTCCCTTAATGTTTACATGAGCAAATACAAATGCAAAGTTTTGTTGGTTACAAGGTTATGAATATACATACAAATCCATGCAAAACAAAAATGTTACATGGATGGATGGTGATAAGTACCGCTTATGGTTGCAATGGGCATGATATGAAACTTATCTTATATTCCCTGAACTTGCGAATGTAGTCTTGTTCTCTCGCCACTGTTGGATAGGTTACATAGGTTACATACACCACAATTCGCGGAACAATCTGCTCGTAGAATAAAAAAAATTAGTAACAGTCAAATGTCACAGTCATGTCAAATTTTATAGTATTAACATCATTGGTAGTTTATCTGCAGAGGGACTAATACTAATACTTGTTCATTACTAGATAGTTGCAAAGTTATTAAACTTGTTCAGTAATAAATTTGATATCATTTACTTGATTTTTTACTTGGCAATCAATAGCTGTCTAAACGTAAAGCTTGTGCCAAAACCGGAGCTTGGCCCCCAAAAAGCCTGTCGCAGTGTTGGATCTCTAGGGGATCTGAACTCGGGCTCAAACAGGCAACAATAACTCCGTTAAATATAATATAGCAACATTTATTGAACTTAGGTATACAGTGCGTTGGCGCAGTGGGTTTAACAAGCCCGCACTGATGCGTTGCATATCACAGAGGTTTAACATCACACATGATTATAACAAACATTCTAGGCAAACTATCTAGCATATGTCTATGACCCTAAATACACATGGGTCTGAACTATTAAGTCCCTCTAAGGCAGGCCCTGTTGCCTCTCTGATGTCCCGTCTGTCTCTGCCGGTTCACACGTGTCGCAATCCGACACGGGTGGTAACTCTGTCCGAGTTCCTCGTGGACCCCGCAATAGGCGGGCCACATCAGTGTCCACGGGACAGTGGACTCACTGACCAGTCCTTCGAGAAGGCTCTGGATTACTCTGGCCTTCGAGTGTCTTACTTCTTTCCCTTGGGCGGGAGTTGTAGCCCTTCGCCAGTGTCTATTAACTTATGTTGGTTTACCGTATAATGTGAGGCTGTGACACCAAGAGAGACCCTGCGTAGAACCATCATTAGAGAAGGCTCATTCAATGGCCAAGTAAATATCCAAGATCTACAACAGGTAGCAGCGAACCGCCAGGCATGGAGAGACAGGACTTCTGCCCTACGCGCCACCTTAGGCTCAAGAGGAAAGACTAACTAACTAACTAACTAACCGTGAGCTTGTCTGCAATCGCGAGTAAAGCTAGGATGTATTGCATACATACTACTGGCGTATTCCTCATGCTTCCCAGTATCACCTGCACAGCTTCATTCTATATGTGCTATAATTCACCAGCTGTCTCTTTGGCACTGCGAGCATATATAATCAACATTTGTATATAGTATGAAGAACAGTATTTGCTCCATGCCCAGTGCTGAAATAATCTTCAACATATGGAGTCCCTTCTTCTATCTCATAACAGCTGATAATCCCTGAATGACATGCTTCTTTTCAAGTTGATTTCGATACAATTGTTGTGCGTGTCATTTATTTATTTATTATCATCATTTTTTTTTCCATTTAGATTGTCTTTCTTTCCATCTATAAATCTATTAACACAGGTGCATATCCACCCAAAACAGCCATACATCCATCTATCCATCCATCAAACTATCAGCCCTGTTTTCTATCTATCTATCTATCTATCCATCAATAAAAATAGTTAGGTATAATTGATTATTTTCCATGTGTTTTTAATGCACCAATAGGTCTGACTATCCTGTTGTTGTCAAAGATTAGCTTCATAAATGATGTATGAATGAAATAATGTATGCGAGGAAAGAGATAAAAGGGACAGAATGTTAGATATGCCTGCGTGAACAATTCTTAACGTTTTGAAAATAACGTGTGTTCGTTAGTTCGTTCGTTCATTCGCTAAATCAATGTATCAGTTAGGTTACCTCTCCATCCATCTATCATTGCATCAGCTTGACACGAGAGTTGATAGGAGATAAGACACGCCAGCTTAGCGATGTTTGAAATTCAATAACCGTACACCATTGAAGTGAATGTATACCCTTACACCGCCACGTATGCCATCTGTATCGGGTATATATTGACACGTCAGTGCTGGCATACACGTTTACTCGCCATTGTTGGAATTCAACTGCTACGATATAGATTTCAATCATGGTAAACAATTAAATTATTTCATTATACAATCTATCCATCCATCCATCCATGCATAGAGCCATACATACACCTATCCTCCATCCATAAATGCATCCACGTGTTCATCCATTCATTTATTCGTCCCTCTGTCTGTCTATCTGCCAGTATGTCTGTTTATCTATCTATCTATCTATCTATCTATCTATCTATCTATCTATAATTGTTCAGTATAATTGTTCAGTATAATTGTTCATTATAATTGTTCACTATATATGTGTGTGCGTGTGGGAGCGAGAGAGAGAGAGAGAGAGAGAGAGAGAGAGAGAGAGAGAGAGAGAGAGCTGAGCAGATGCATGTCATGTAACACGCTTGTTATGTAACACGCGAATCCATATGTTTGTGTATTCTTATCTGTCATATTATCAGTTAAATACCAATTGATTTTATCATGCATAATATAAACTCATGTTCATTACTGTAGTTTGAGTGAGAGAGTCAGTGAGTGTAAATGAGAGACAGAACGAGTGAGCGTGAGAGTGAAAGAATGAGCGGGAGAGTGAATGTGTGTGTGTGTGAGAGAGAGAGAGAGAGAGAGAGAGAGAGAGAGAGAGAGAGAGAGAGAGAGAGAGAGAGAGAGAGAGAGAGCGAGAGAGAGAGCATCACTATTTTTACGTCACATACATTTTATGTACACATTTTTCTCCATGTTTAACACTTTTATGAGACTGCTCATGACAAGTGTCAGTGTATGTGTGTGAGTAAAGTGTGGGAGTTTTTTCATACTAGTTTCAATACTAACGTGAGACATTTTGTATGTGTCTAGATGTGAGGAAGTGTGACTGTATGTGGAGGATGTGTGTGAGTGTGGGGATAAGTGTGGGTGGGGGTGCGTGGGTGGGGGTATGCGTTTGGATGGGTTGGGGTGTGTGGGTTTTGGTGGGTAGTGGTATTTGTGGGTGTTGGTGGGATGTGTGGATGGATGTGTGGGGGTGAAAGTAGGGGTGTTGGAATAGTGTGGGGGATGTGTGTATGGGTGGAGGATATGTGTATGGGACGGATGCGGGGGATGTGTGTTTATGTGGGTGGAGATGTGTGGATGGTTTGAGGAAGTATGTGGGGAGGCGGGGTTGTGTGGATAGGGGATTGTGTTGGGTGGATTGGGGATGCAAGGGCGGGTGGGGAGAAGTGTATGGTGTGTGGGTTTGAGATATGTGTGCGGTGTGTTGGTGGGGGATGTGTGAATGATGTGTGGGTGGAGGGTATGTTTGTGGTGGTATGGGTGGAGGATAGTGTGTGGTGTGGGGGATGTGTGTGATGTGTGCGGGGAATGTGCGTATGGGTGGGGTATATGTGTGGGTGAGTAGGGGATTGTGGTGGTTGGTTGAAGTATGCGGGGGTGTGTGGGTGGAAGATGTGTGTGTGGATGGGGAATGTGTGGGTGGGGGTGTGTGAGTGGCTTAGGGATGTGTAGGTGGGTAAGGTAGTTGTATGTGTCGGGGTGGGATGTGTGAGTGGGTGGAGGATGTGTGTGGGTAGGGGTATTGTGATCAAGAGATGTTTGGTTGGGGTGGGTGGGTGGGGGTGTGTGAGCGCGTAGTGGAGGATGTATGCGTGAGTGAGTGTGTTTGGTGGACGGGTAGGGAATGCGTGTGTGGGTGGGGAGAGGTGTGTGGTGTGTTGGTTGGGGATATTGTGTGAGTGAGGTATGTGTGTGTGGGTGGGGGATTTTTGTGGTGTGTGAGTGGGGGTATGTGGGGTGGATGGGTAATGGGTATCTGTGTGGGTGGGAATATTGTATGGTATCTGGGTGGGGGATATGTGTGTGGTGTGTAAGTGGGGATGTGTTGGTGAGGGATATGTGTGTGTGTGGTGCGTGGGTTGGGAATAGTGCGTGGTAGGGGTGTATGTGATGTGCGGGTGGGGTATTGCGTGGTGGGGGTTTAGGTTAAGGCATGTGTGGGTTGGTGGAAGTTGTATGTGTGGGTGGTGGGGGGTGTGTGTGTTGATTGGGGATGTATGGGTGGTTAGGGAGGTGTGTGTGTGGGTGGGGGGGGTAGGGACATGTCAGTTGATGGGGATGTGTGTGTATGGTTTGGGGATGTGTGAGTGAATGTGCGATGTGTGGGTTGGTGGGGGATTGTGTGCATGGGTGGGGAATATGTTGTCGATGGAGATGTGGCTAAGGGATGGGTGGTTTGAGGTGTGGGTGGGGAGAGGATGTGTGGGTTAAGATGTGGATGGGCGTAGGATGTGTGGGTTGGTGGGGGAATGTTTGTGGGTGGCGAGTGTGTTTTGGTTGGGGGATCAGGTGAGGGCAGTGTGTGTGGGTGGGGGATGTGCGGGAGGGGGATGGGTCGGTTGGTGGGGTATGTATGTGTCCTTGGTGTGCGTGTGTGTGGGTAGGTGGGGGTGTTTATGTGTCCCTTGGTGCGAGTGTGTGTGGGTAAGTGGGGTTGTGTGGGTGGGGTGATATATGGATAGGTGAGAGATGGGCTTCATAACATGGTAATTAGCCTTGTTTATGTTTACAACATTCATTTCACAATGTTTATTTTTCTTCCTATGTAAATGTATAATGCTCTTGATGAACGAAAGACGAGTGAATGAAAGGGCCGAATGTAAGACGGGCCTGCGCGCCCAATTTGTGACCCTAATAAAGTTGATTTGATTTGATTTGATTTGATTTCTATCTATCTATCTATCTATCTATCTATCTATCTATCTATCTATCTATCTATCTATCTATCTATCTATCTATCTATCTATCTATCTATCTATCTATCTATCTATCGATCTATCTGTCTGTCTGTCTGTCTATCTGTCTGTCTGTCTGTCTGTCTGTCTGTCTGTCTGTCTGTCTGTCTGTCTGTCTGTCTGTCTAATTACAATCATCTCCTTCCGGTTTCTGATTACCAGAGGACGTGTTTTCACATACTCTCCCGATTTTTGGATATTTTAACACGTTTACTCAATTCAATCGCGATGCTGTGTATATCATTGTGTTAGTTCTAAACTGGATTTACATACTACTCAACAGTTCAAGTCTATGTGACTGTTTATTTAATGAAATGAGAGTTTCCTTGTTTTCAATGTTACCAATTATCGATTCAAGACAACGTAAGAACTTGCCATGCGTGACTAACAAGTGATAAACATCACGCACTCTCTACAAAAAGGCCTGCGCGTATATTTACTCCATCATTGTGTTCGTTTCAAAGCTGGATTTACATACAACTCAACATGTCATGTTCATATGCATGTTGACTTAGTTAACTGAGGATTGCTTTGTGATTCGTGACGGTAAGATCATCCATTTTTGAATTTTAAAAATTATCGATTCACGACAACGTGAGACTTAACCATGCGTGACTAGCAAGTTAAATGTCACTCACGACCTCCAGAAAGGCCTGCAATATTATTTTATTCCTTGCTTATCGAGCTGCCTATATTGCCAAAATGTCCTCCAAGTTGCGGTCATCAACTGTGTCCAAGCGGCACAATGTAAACAAAAACAAGACGGAACATATGTTGGCGAGCACGCCAGATCAGCGAATGAATCGATCATCTTCATCGCCAACCTCAATCGTGTTGTCTTGTGAACAATCAGACACTGAATTCCAGCTGGGCATACAACAGAATTCACCAGCTCAATCTGATCACACCAGCACATCACCTTCAAAGACTCTTTCTTCGGCCGAACCACATAGCCACAATGATTGTCATGAACTAATTCATTCTTTGGAGATGAGGTTAAAAGATTTTATTACCAGCAACATCACTAGTATTATTGCTGTGCTTAAAAACGAATACATTCTTCTTCGAGAAGAAATCCGCATCATTAAAGAAGAGAAGGAAACTTTTAAAGCATCCATATATGCTTTGAAACTAAAAAGTGCACATTCATTTAATAAAAGTGCACAAACTCAAAGTATCCTTGGTGTTGTAGATGCGTGTATGACCAGTGAATGTTCGTCCCATAATGACATACAGACAGTTTCTACAATCAACAAAACCACTACAAAACCTGTAGACCGCACGTCATCCATCTACCCCATTGATGTGCGTATCAGCAACAGGTTCCAGGCCTTAAGTGTAGACTCTCCAGCAGCAAACCAGCAATCTCAAAGCTCAGTGTTGCCATTACTGGGCATCAACAACCAACGCAAGCAAGCTATAATAAACAAGAACACAAGAAAGACCACAGTGGTCAGTGGCAACAACAGCCCAAGAGGACACGCCAGCAGTGTGAAATAACAATAGATGACAGTACAACTCATGTTATAATTGGAGACTCCCTGCTGAAGGGTACATATAGCGATCGCATGTCATCTTCTGACAGCGAGTCAACTTCAATCTTCCCTCTACCAGGCGCTGACATTGATAGGCTGACTGATACACTGCGAAAATTCCAAATGAACGAGAGAATTAGGAAAGCAACAGTCCATATTGGTGTCAACGACATAATGGATAATACAATCATAAGCACCTTACAAGTAGCTACATTGGAGGTACTGTTGCGCAATAAAGTTCCTAACTCATCTATGTTCATTTCATCCATCATCCCACCATGTTATGGATTCCAGCGTCGCACTGCCGATGCTGCCAATCTATCTCTATATAAATTTTGTAAATACAATAACATTAGTTTCATTAATAGCACCCATACTTTATTTCATCGTCCGGTGCTCCTAAGAAAAAAAAAACTGTACAGGGATCAAATACATTGTTCCAAGCTAGGAAGTAGTATACTAGCGAAGAACATAAAATATACCGAACGTGCACAACAACCAGCACCAGTGTTCAGAAAACGCTCCTTCTCTTCCCGCACCACCATTGCCTATACCCCAGGAATACAATGCCGTGAATAGCAACCCATACTCCAATCCCAGTGTTGCTAACTATAATGATTTATTTCCTCCCTTGCCCATAAATCAGCTTCCCCTTATCATGTCAAAGGGAACACCGTTAAAAAATGTTGCTGTGCCTCCGGTGCCTGCTTCTAATGTAGGCAATTCCAGTAACTCTCATAGGAGTGGTCCCTCGTTGGGCAGTAATTTACACTCCTATCATTGGAACCATCAACTTCAAAATCTAATGCAATACAATGCTGCAGCCTTGCACCAAGCTTTCAAGGTGTCACTCCAGCAAAGACTATTTTCCTACCCCATCTAATAGTCTTAACTAATACTAAATAAAGTTTCAGAAACTCTGAAATTTTCTACCTCAAGCGACATCATCCTTTCATTGTGCAAAGTTCCCCAATCACGATCAGTGGCTCAACAAAGATGACCAACATATAGGCCATCTCAACATCTATCATTTGCTCAATAAATTACCTGAGCTTTCGGTAATACTGTGCAAACAGTTCCATGTGTTTGGAATCACAGAAAGTCGTTTCAACGACAAAATAGCCGACTCTGAAATCACTCTTAAGGGGTTTAAAGTAATTCGAAGAGACGCAAATCAAAACTTAGAGACAGGTATTGCTGTTCGCATTTCCAATTCTCTCAACTGTTCCCGTAGAAGTGATCTTGAGTCAATAGAGATAGAATGTGTTTGGTTAGAGGTGAAGCCAGCCAGCCAGCCAGCAACTGTTTCTCATTAGATACTATATCGGAATCCGTGTGCTGAGTACAATTGGTATGACTGTTTCACTACAATGATAGATAGAGTGTTTACAGCAGGTAGAGAAGTCATGATATAATGTGACTTTAACATAGATATTACTAAATCCAACCAGACATGGGACGATATCATTCTATCTTACGATTTCAAACAAGTAATAAACCGTCCAACAAGGGTTACAGACACCTCCTCAACTATAATTGATCATATATATGTTACTTGTCCAGTTAATATTAACGAATGTTCTCTTCCTGTTAGTGCAGTTAGTGACCATTACCCAAAAATGTTGTACATGATCGAAAATTGGCATCAAAGCTCCTAAAATTAAACTTGTAACCATCAAATTTAGAAATATAAAAGCTCTCAACCAAAGTTTATTTTTAGACGACCTAAAAAATGCAGCCCTTGAATATGTTTACCAACTTCCTGATCCGGTTAAAGTACTAGCTTACTGGACAAAGACAGTCTACAGTGTGTTTTTTAAACATGTGCCAATCAAAGCAGTTCGAGTGAAGAATCAGCACAAATCTCCGTGGGGGACTAGTTAAGTTCTCGAAATTATGAGAGAACGAGATACAGCGCACACAAATAAAGATTTTATCAATTACCGCAGACTAAGAAATAAAGTTAAATATGAAATCCGTAAGATAAAGAAAGATCATTTCAAACATTTGATTGTAGATAAATCAAATAACACAAATATATGGAAGACTAACAACTCGCCTAACCAACAAGAAACACTCTTCAGAGTCAGCAATACCGAGCACTATAACATACGAGGATTTCAGTTGCTTCTTTAAATCAGAAATAGAGAATCTAAAGTCCTCAATACCAGACTCGGCTTGTAATTTAAGCTTACTGTCATCATTCTGTGAAGATAAATGCTCTAGAAATATTCCCCTTGAGATTCCCTTGATGTCTGTTGCAGAAGTATATACATATCTCTCAAATCTTAAAGCAACAAATTCAGAAGGCCTAGATGGTATCAGTAATATAATTCTTCGCTGTGCTGCACCAATTATTAGTGAGTCCTTGACGTTCATATATAACCAGTGCCTGTCCAAATACTACTTTCCATTTGCCTTTAAAATTGTTAAAGTTTATCCTCTTCTTAAAAATGGCCTAACTGATAATAGCGTCTTGGGTAATTATGGAGCTATTTCCGTAATATCGTCTCTATCAAAGCCATTAGAAAAACACATACATAAAATAACATTACACCATTTAATTAACAGCGATCTAATAATTGACAGTCAATCTGGATTTCGACATAAATATTCTTGCAATAGTGCCCTAACAAAAATGACCGATAACTGGCATCTTTGTATCAACAATGACAACATTTGTGGAGTGGTATTTGTAGACATTAAAAAGGCCTTTGATATGGTAGATAATATTTTAATTAGAAAATTAAAACAAATGAAGACTAGCACCAGTATGGTGAACCTAATTTCGTAATTTCTATCCGACAGACAACAAGTAGTGTCCTTCAATAACTGTCTATCACGACCCACACAACTTAATATTGGTGTGCCTCAGGACTCAATACTAGGTCCGCTGCTTTTTGCAGTTTATATTAACGATCTTCCTTTATATCTCAATACTTCGTGTGATCTATTTGCGGACGACTGCACTATATACAATACTCAAGAGAACCTACGTGACTTAGCGAGCTCTTTACAAAACGAACTTGATAACCTTAGCAAATGGAGCAATGAAAACCGCACGCTAATTAACATCGACAAAACCAAATCCATGCTAATAACGACTAGACCAAAACTACAGACCCTAGCCATAACTGGGGCACCGCACGATCTCCTCGTGGACACGTTACCTATGCTTAATGTAAATGAACACAAAACAACAGGTTTTTTAATTGACGTACATCTAAACTGGAGCTCTCATGCTCACGTCCTCACCAAGAGAATAGCACAAGAAGTTTACCAACTTACTAAAATTCAGTACTTCTTGGATGAAAGCCCACGAAAAATATCATATGCATCCTATATCCAATCGCCTCTCGACTATTGTTCCACAGTCTGGGATTGTTGCCCTAAATCTAATTTGAAACGACTGTGTCCGCTTCAAAACCGCGCTATACGTCTAGTTTCTAGCATAAAGCACGTTGAAAGTAATAACTTATATAGTCATCTAAGACTCCCACCACTTCGAAAGCGATTCCTTCTTAACAAAGCGAAATTAGTGAATAAAATTATATCTGAAATACCCCAGAGTATCTTCTACCGTTAATTCAATCTAATGCAATGAACAGTAAGCACTTAAATGTATTACAGGTTCCAAAGCCTAGGTTGGACTTATACAAAACAAGATTCGCTTAT